>LNAC01001753.1:8739-36827 GCA_002007465.1 Ailurus styani
TTTCCTGTAAAGCCTGTGATTTAGACTTCTTTTTCTTTCTTGCTCTTCCGTACCTAGAAAGCTGCTCTAGTGTAGGAATAGTTAAACCTTTAACCCCTTAATGATGAATAGTCCCATTTTTTCGAAATTTTAAATTTTAAAAAAGCAAAAATGTTCTTGATTTTAATAAATAAAAATTTCTTGTATTTAGAGACTAACTTGAATTTAAAATAGAAAAAACAGTATAATTAAGCCTTCTTTTATTCTTCATCAAATTTTTTTGAAGATTAATTCTTCCTTCAGCAATTGGAGGGGCTGGTCTCCTTCTTTTGAGTGGAATTTGGTGAATGCCTAAACTTAACGAGGCTATTCAAGAAGAACAAAACAAGGCTAAGGGTTCACAGGGNGGGAGCTACAACTACTGCGGCTTCTGTAACAAGCTAGCTTCTAAGATGAAAGAAAGGTGCGTATTTTGTGAAATTGCATCAAAATTGCAGGAACAGAAAAACTTAATTAGTGAGGGCGAACATGTCTTTGTTATACCAGATATAAAGCCCGTGTCAAAGGGTCACGCCTTGGTGATAACAAAAAAACACTTTATAGATTGAGCCTCCTCTTCTGATGAAGCGCTCTCAGAGGCTGCAAAATTGGCAAAAGAGTACGCTAACGCTCTCAAAGAGCGAGATCCCTCAATAAAAGGATTTAACTATCTCTCTAATCAAGGAGCTGCAGCGAAGCAGATAGTCTTTCACTTTCACCTGCATGTAATCCCTAGATACTAACTTAATTACTTAAAATTTTTTAAATAGATCCATAAATAATATATATAGGTAGTTAATTTTTATGAGTTCCTCTGAAGGAGAAATCACAATCAGTATCAAGATCAGCAGAGAACTATATGAACGACTAGAGAGACAGTTGCAGCTTCTAAAAAGCAACAATATTGCTGCCTTAAGAGAGGCGGAGACAGTGGAGGATTTGGTTATGTTCTACCTAGAGCATTGCACTGTTGGGGATGAAAATATTAAAAAAATTGAGGAAAGAATGCAGAGTGTGCTGGATACCCTAAAAAATGAAGGCATTGATGTAATGGATCTCTTTAATACCTTTCACAAGAAATTAAAGGAAGAAGCTGAGAAAGATAAGGAAAAAAAGACCGAGCCTAGGGAAAAGAAAAAAAGCTAAGGACTAGCTAGATAGTTCTAAAAGTAGCTCGGAATTTTATTCCGAACCTACTTACCCTCTCTAGGTTTTTTTTAGGCTTTTGCTCCCTCTTAAGCTACCTTCTCTTTATAGTACTTTGCAAGGAACAACCCCTTTGCTTTCAAAGTCCTAGTACTACAAAAACACTCCTTTTCTCTCTTAGTCTTGGTTTTTTAGTACTCTCAATAGTTACAGACTACTTTGATGGTTTTTTGGCGAGAAGATGAAAAAGCGAAAGCGACTTTGGAAAGATATATGATCCCTTAGCTGACAAGTTAATTGTTTCTTCCTTTCTGGTCCTATTCTCAGTTAAGTCTGCCCTACATTGAACAATTCCTTTTCTCTCTTTAACAAGGGAGATTATTGCAGAGAGGATAAGGTACAAGTTAAAGAGAATAGGAGTTTTTCTTGCAGCAATAAAGAGTGCTAAATGGAAAACAGCGCTTCAGTTTGCGGTCATTTTGATCACACTAGTTTGGTCATGTTGAGCTGTTTCGCCTGATCTTGTGAACCTTCTTTTTATCCCCTCTTTACTCTTAAGTTTTTTCTCCCTCTCAAAGTACCTAAATCTTTACTGAAGGTATTACTAGTTTAAATGGCAGACAACACTGCCTTAATAGGATGCACCCTCTTTTTTAGCATTGTCAGCTCTCTTTGAGTTGTTTACCACGTCATCAGTGATAGATTTTTCTTTAAAAAATACATTTGAAAGCTCTTTAGACGCGCAAAGGTCTCTAGCTCTGAATTTGAGTCTTTCATTCACTCTCTAGCTAAGGTATTGCTTAAATTCTCCAGGGAAAAAATTGGAGCTTTAATAGTGATGGAAAAATTTCATAACCTGCAAAAATACATCAACCTAGGTTATGAGGTTCAATCTAAATTTTTTCCAGATTTTTTATACAATGTTTTCCTCAATAAGAGGTCTGCAATGCATGACGGAGGGGTGATTATGAGAGGCCTTGAGATTAAATCAATTTCCTCCTATTTCCCTATTACCTCAGATAAAAACATCCCTAATAAGCTGGGTTCCAGGCACAGAGCTGCAATGGGCATTACCTCTAAAACAGATGCTATAGCATTTTTAGTGTCAGAAACCTCAGGTAAGATCATGTTTTCACAAAAAGGGCAGGTTTTCGAGCTAAATAAGGATAATGTCAGCTTGCTCATCAAGAAGCTTGCAGAATTGCTAAGTTTTCACCTAGAATAGAACAGCTTTTGGTTTTAAAATAATTTGTAAAAATTCAGTCCTTCTGTCTTTACTGAAGCTCAGATAGGTGTTACTTCTTAGAAAAGAAACAGAAAGTTTAAACAAGGATAGCAGATCCTTAAATAGGGTCATTCCTAAGCTATCTAGGGCATATGAAATTAAAAATTATGCTGTCTTAAAGGAGCTCTCAATCTCAGTTGAGACTCCTTTGTTAATTAAAGCTTTAGAAAAGCTAGATAACTATGAATTAATAAATATAATGCTTCTAACCTTGACCCCAGAAAGAATTGGAGACTTCTTCCTTTCTTTTTCTGCTGAGTATAAGCTAGGAATACTGCAGACAATAAGGCCTATCTTGCTCTCAAAGCTATTGGAACAACTGCAAGCTGACCAGGTAGCAGAGATTATCTCAATGGTTGACAGTAATCTCTCAAAAAAAATTGTCTATCTTGCTTCCCCTCAACTAAGAAAGGAGCTTAGAATAATTGGCAATTTCTCTCATTCTCAGGTAGGTAGTATTATGAATACCTCTATTGTGACATTACCTGAAAATTTCAAGATTCCTCAGGCACTAAACTACCTCAAAAAAAAGAAAGAAAAATTGGAACTATCTGATGAAATTTTTGTTGTAAACCTACAGCAAGAGGTTATTGGGGTAGTCAATATACAAGAGTTATTTTTCTCTAACAATAACTCTCTACGAATGGGGGAAATGGCAGATAAGGACTTTATCTTTGTCTTTGCCTCAGATCAAATTGGTACTGCTATTGATCTTTTTCAAAAGTATCCTTTCTCCTCTGCTGCAGTGCTTAATAACAGAAACCAACTATTGGGGGTGGTAACCAGCAAGGATATCCTTCCCGAGATTTTTGATGAGAGCATTGAAGATGCTTATCGTTCCTACGGTATTGTGAATCTGCAACACTCTTATATGAAAGCTACTGTTTGAGAGGTCGTTAGATCGAGATTGTTTTGATTGGTGGTCTTGCTTTTTGCAACAACCCTTACTACCTTAATAATTGACAAGTTTGAAACTTTAGGATATGCCTTAACTACAGGACTATCATCTGCAATATTAGTTCCTATGGTGCCCCTTATCACAGACATGTGCGGAAACTCTGGAAGCCAAACTGCTGCCTCGATTATTCAATCCTTTGCCAGCAGCGAACTGACCGCAAAAGACTTTTGGCATGTGCTGAAGAAAGAATTAAAGATTTCAACTATTATCGGAGGGATTATCTCCTTCCTGAATTTTGCGAGACTTTTGTTTTACTTCTTGGTTGTTTCTCCAATTTCTACCGCAAAATTACAGGTTGCAAAGGCTGCCGCAGCAGCCTCTGCTTCTGTTGGTAGCTTAGCGGCAAGCAGCTCTAATAGTTCATATGAAATAGTACAGGTACAGTTACCGACATACTCCTCCCTCTTGCCTGTTTTTAATGGGGATAATGGGCAAAATGGCTATAGAACAGCGTGGTTAGGAGTTGTTGGGGCTGCTGTCTCTTCTGTCGCCTTATTCTTGGTCATTGTTCTCTCAAAGATAGTTGGAGTGATCATTCCATACATTGCACACAGAAGCAGGAGAGATCCTGCTTCCTTAACCACACCCGTCTTAACTACCTTGCTAGATGCTGTAGGTACACTTATCTTTTTTTCCATAGGAGTTGCAGTAATCAGCGCAAGCATGACACTTCTAAAAAAATAGACTTTAACCCTTAAGGCTAAAAAGAACAAAAATAAAAGCATTAAAGTTTAAATAAGCGCCATGCATAAAGGACCTTTACTGCACTCCAAGGAGGGCAAAAGCATCATTCTTTTTCAACTTAGAAAAAAAGAACTTGAGTTGAAAAAAGAATTAATGAGCAAGTCTTCAGGCTATCAATCTGTCTGCAATGAGATGATTGGAGAGCCTGGATGAATAGGTTCAAGCGCAGAAATTAATGGTTGACTTGTAGCTAAATGATTAAAAAACATTGCCTTCTTCTTTCTAACCGGTGGAAGCAATCTTCTTTTCTTGTTTTATAACAGGGGAAAGAGAAAAAGTTCCACTGTCCTAAGAGAGTTAAAAGAGCTTAACCAAAGAAAAAAAGAGCTAGAGAAAGCTCAATCATTCTTTCAAGAAATTAACGAAAGTGAAAAAAACTATCAAGTGGAGAAAGTCAAGGGCTTAGATCCTTGAATAGAAAAGTTGATTGCCAGCTCACTAACAGTATTGCCTCAAAACAAATACGATGAATTAATTGAGAAAAGAAAAGATCCTTATCTGAAGGTGCTTCACTGATATGCTTATTTGATCTCTACCCTCCTTACCGGCGGTTTAATTATTTTTTACCTGCTTTATCGAAAGGGAAGGGATCCTAACTACAGATTTCTTGAAACAGCAATCTCAAAGCATGTAATAGAGAAAAACAAATTTGCAAGCTATCTGCAAGAGTTAATTGAGAAGGAAAAAAGCTTTGATGCTCTAACGCAATTAAGCTACTTCTACTCTAAACCCTGTGAAGATGTAACCTTAAACTCCCATCTTTCCACAAAATTATTCAAAAATAACTTTTTAAAAGTCTCTCTATTTTCTTTTTTGACCTTAATCACCGGTGGTTTCTTCATGCTTTTTGTATACTGAATCTCCGCTAAATTCAGAAGAAATAAGAAACACTTCTACAGATGATGGGCTGACAGGAAGGTTGAAGAAAGAAAAATTATTGAACCTATTGGGAATATCTCAAGAAAATGGTGAGGACGAAAACTTAAGACATTTAGAAAGATTTGAACAGACTTTTACCTTTCAACATTTTTCTCTGAAATTGCCAATAATGCTATCGCTACCACCTTCTTTAAACCAAAGCTAGGAATCAAGAAGGTAAATTGAGCACTTTTTTGAATCTTTACCTCTCCCCTCGGTAAGTGGATTATTAACCTAATACTTCTACTTCTAACATATGCTTTTGTGTTAATTTGAGACTTCCACTATAGCTTTAAGATAGACCTTCAAGCTTGACCATTCTTTGGGATGGCTATCAGTGGTGTGCTCTTTCTTATCCTTTCTGGCTATCATATCTTTCTAATTGTTTAAGACAGGAGACACAGGAAACTTTTTTACATAACCTCTAATTAAAGGGTTAAATAAATTCATTCTTCCCAAGCTGGGAAGAAACTGCCTTCTTAGACCATTTAGTTTTGTCAATTTTCTTGCACTCTTGGGAACAATTCTCTTTTTTCTGGGCTTTGTTTTTTATAAAGCCTATCACAACATACAACATCACGGATGAAGCTCTTTCTTTTTAAAGTGAGAGACAGATACTTCAGCTCCTAAAGCTCCTGTTTGGCCCGCGTTAGTCTACACTCTACTATTAGTCTTCCTCTCATTCGGACTAGCACATCTAGCAGCCTTCAAAACTGCAAGAACTCTTCTAAGAATCGACTTTGAATACAGAAGAATAATTATTTGAGTATTGAAGATTTTTGGGATGTTGCCTTCTTATGTAACTTCTCTTGTTATCTTTGAGGCTATTGCGCCCCTATTTCCCTATCTATTTGGGCCAACTTACTATTACGAAATCATCTTTCCAATCATGGTATTCTTTTCCACCCTCTTTCCAATTGCCTGCATCTCCTACCTCAACTGAATGAATACCAATGATGTTAAAAAACTTAACTCTTCCTTACTGTCATTGGCTCTTACCTCTAAATGAAGAGAAAAACTCTTCCCAAGAGTTTCTAGAAGAATTATCTTTTTAACCTGGGCACTTGCGATCAGCAAGGCCTTAGGAGAAAGTGTAGCCCTTAAGTGATTCCTAAGAGATGAATCCTACTATTATCCTTTTCATTCCCTTAAGAGTTTCTTTACCAGCACAACCCACACTATCTCAAGCCTAATTTCTTCTTTCTACTTCTCCGATGGAGGAGATAAAAATAGTCGGGAATCCATGTTCGTTTACGGCTCAGTATTGCTTATTACTGCTTTCTTTATTAATTGATTCTTTATTAGAAAAGGTTCAACCTTTAAATACAAGGAAACGAAGATAAGCCGTTACCGAAATTCTCTAAAGCTCAAATTTCTCTCTCAACTCGAAAAAATCAAGTTCTCTAACCTTTCGCTTTACATCGGAAGATATGCCAACCTTAAGTTCCATGGAGAAAATTGAAATAAAAAAGAGTATGATAGGGAGTTCTTCAGGCAAAAAAGAGAAAAGGTCTTCTTGGGAATTACCTTATCTCTCTTTTTCCTGATCTTGGCAATCATCATCTTCAGGGGACAATACTTCATCATCTTTAATATCTTTAGAGGTTTTGCAGAAACCTTTACAACTAAGGGAATCTTTGTTCCAATTTGAAATACTCTTTGAATACTATTCTGTTCTGTCACCTGATCTTTCCCTATTTGCTTTTTTTCTGCCTTCTTTCTTTGCGCTTATCTACACAAGTGGAAAAGACTAAAGCATTTTTTTGGAGGCTTCATCTCTGGTTGCAGTACAACACCCCCAATGTTGTGGGCCATCTTTGGTTCTACAATCTTTATGAGCTATCTTAAGTTAGGTATAACAAAGGTATCAATCTTTGGAGGTATTTGTACCCTAACAGTGCTAAACCTGCCTTTTCTTTTCGCAAGATGCTACAACTTCTTAGAATCCTACATCAAAAAGTATTCAGCTCCTTTTCTTTCTCTGGGCTTACATCCAGAGTCTCTTTTTGGAATGATTGTTGAAAGTGGAACAAGAAGAATCAGAACCTTTTTGTCCGATTCAGTTGTAAGACTAAATGGCGAAAGTGGATTGTTAATAACTACAGCAGGAGCTTCTCCTAGTGACAGGGTCACCATTTGGGGTCATGGTCAAACCCTTGCTACAAAGGTTTATACCACCATACTAAAGTACAAGGTTGTAGATTTGAAATCCATTATCTACGAAACACTCTTTGTTATCCTGATTGTTTCACTCTTCCTTTATTCGTTGTTCCATGTTTTTTGATCTATAGTTTGAGACTATACAAAGAAATATTCTAGACGAGCTTATATAAAAGCCTACTTGCTTTCTTGCAAGCATTCTATCAACAATTACTCCCCTATTTTTACAAAATACTCGAACTAGATGAGAATTCCAGCAGAGTTCAAAAAATTAAATAAATTAAACAAATTAATTACCAAAAAGGTTGATCTTAAGGAGTTATTTAAGAAGAGAAAAAGGCCTCCTGATGAAAAAACAGCTATTAAAAGGCTTAAGAAAACGACACTTAAAAAGGTATGTATCACAAGATCAAGTAAATTAAAACTTTTCTCTTCTATTGAAAAGGAAGAATTTTTTAGGTTACAAGATTTTTCTCTTTGAGTGGAAAGGGGAGCCTTAAAAAGAAAGCAAACCATTTTGCTGGACAAGATTAACCTTGAGATTAAAAAAAATTCTGTTTTAGGTATCATAGGTCCTTCTGGGGCCGGCAAATCACTCCTCCTTTCCTCCATTACAAAGGGAATTTTTGATGCTAATGTCAATAACTACAAATGTAATGGAAAGATAATCTTTCAAGGGACGGAGATTTTAAGTACATACTTCCCGGTTGAATTCTTAAGAAGAAAGATAGGCTGAATAGCGCAAGCGCCTGTATTATTCCCTCTTACAGTGAGGGAGAATGTACTTTTTGCCTTAAGGGCTAGAGGATTATATGATGCTAATTATCTGGAGAAGAAGTTAAAAAGTGTTCTAACAGAGTGTGGGCTTTGAGAAGAGTTAAAGGATAGGCTGAATAGCTATCCTATGGACTCACTTTCACAAGGCCAAGCGCAGCGCTTATGCATTGCTCGAGCCTTGATTCTGGAGCCTGAGATTCTCCTAATGGATGAGCCAACAAGTGCCCTAGATCCTGCATCCACCTCAAAAATAGAGCAATTAATACTGGGTATTTCCAGAAAAATTACAATCGTTTTAGTTTCTCACTCTATGTCACAGATAATGCATGTTGCTGATTACGCAGCCTTTATTAAATCGGGAAAGATACTAGAGTATGGTCCAACTCAAGCCCTCTTTACTGCTCCTCAAACAAAAGAGCTAAAACACTTTATCTCAGGGCAGTACTAAAAAACCCTTAGTTTAATCCTTCCTCCGTGAGCAGATCCTTCTGCTTCGGGCTCCAAGGTGAAGGACTCAGCAACTCCAGATTATTCATCATCTCACTCTCTTCGATGATGGGAGTAGGAATGTTTATAAAGGCAAAGACGCTCAATAGTCTCTCTCATTTCTCTATTTGACCGCTAATTAGTCTATTTGTCTTAGCTGGTGTTTTAATAGTCTCTATGACCTTTGTCTTTACAAAATTAGTAAATAAACACTCCCTGAGCGGTAGGAGTTTTATCGAATGAGTGGAAAGATACTGTGGAGCTGATTTCACCAGGTGAGCAACTAACTTTACAAAAGATTTTGCGCATCCTGTTGGGCTAATTACAACCTCCATTTACTTAATTCAATGAATCAATGGAAACTACATTCTATGAGTATGAGAGAGTACAATACTGGCTTTCCTTTTGGGCTTTGCAATACTTACTCTAGGTACTTTTTCCTTTAAATGGGCTGAGTTTCTACAACGATGCCTTTCTGTTGCTATTGTTATTGCAATGACCTACGTTCTTTCAATGGGAATACTTTCTTACATTTATCAAACACCAAATAATGGAAAAGACGACAATGTAGCTTCGCCCCAAAATGGTCTAAATAACCTTTCAGGCTGAACAATCATTCTTTCAGGCTTACCCTCTATTTTCTTTATGTATGATGGTTTTTACTCAGTCTTAGCCCTTAAGGAAAGGGCGAAGAAGCAGATTTCTTTCTACAAGATAATACTCTACTCTATGGTTATGGTAACAGTACTATACTTTGGCTTTATAGCTATCTCCCTGTTGGGAGATCGCAAGGAAGCTAGTTTCTTTAATTTTCACCATATTAGCAAGGATAAGAACCTAAGAGATGTGTTAACAATATTAATCATGCTAACCTTTTTATNCTCCATTTGTGGCCAAAACCAGTTAACACACCTACACGAGAGGTACAATTTTCAGGATTTTAACCAAATCAGAAAAAGGTTGCTTAGCAGGGGAAAAAGCCTAAAAAAATTCGCTCTTGAGAGCAGATTAAGCTGTTGACTCTTTCTTTTAAAGAGAATATTTATTTTTGCCCTGATTATTGCAGCTATTGCGCAGTTTAACTATTGAGTATTAGGAGGTTTTAAGAATATTTTTTGATCCCTAAACGAGGCTATAGCTGAAATAAACTCTCTTCTTATCTTTGTTCTGCTAGGTGCAATCATCTGAAAGGCTAAAACCCAGGAGAAGAAAACAAAAAACAAATTTTTTTACTTTTTTTCCTCCCTCAGTATTTTCATTGGAAGCCTTTATTACCTAGTAAATGAGGTCGTTTCCTTTGCAAATAACAAGCAGGTAATTCACCTTTTGAAGTTAATCTTCTTTGCAGCTTTTGTTCTGCTGCCCTATCTCTTCAAATTTAAATTGAAACTCTCACGAAGAAGTATCTTCAACAATAGACTTTATAAAGAATGGGGTTTAAATGAGGAATATAACCCTTTAGGATACGGCTATAGTAAACACTTTGCAAGAGAATTTATACTTAAAATCTAACTAAGATGTCTTACCAGCCTAAAAGACCCTTTGATTCGGCCAGAAGAAGAATGATTACAAGACAGCAGTGCTCAGACCTCATTTCTTATGGGCAGATAATCACCAAATTAAGTTGTGCTAGAGAAACTCAGAGATACTTTGAAAAGTTAATTACACTCTCAAAAAAGGATAATTTGATCTCAAGAAGAAAGGCTTACTCAATCATTTTGAGAACCTCCAAATTTACAAGACAGGAGTTGGTAAAAAAATTATTTGAAGAATTGTCTAAAAAGTATCAAAGTAGAAAAGGTGGATACACCCGAATGCTACAAACATCTAATGGTAGATTTTTAGTACAGCTGGTTTAAAGAGCTAAGCCCTTAAAAGGAGAAGTTAAGGCCCACAAGGGCCCTAACTCTTCTCTCTAAAAGGGTATTAAGTTAAGTTTTTGTTTTTTAAAAAATTAAATGCCATGTTCATTAAGAATATCCTTTAGTGAGTTAGCAAGCTCTTCTTCATCTTCTCCTTCAATCTTAAAAACAAC
The DNA here is from genome assembly GCA_002007465.1 of Ailurus styani. Lineage (NCBI taxonomy): Eukaryota > Metazoa > Chordata > Mammalia > Carnivora > Ailuridae > Ailurus > Ailurus styani. The sequence continues at coordinate 19,267 of LNAC01001753.1, forward strand.
AACAGATTTAGTCGTTACGCCTAAGGTAAGAAGGTTAATCATTGACTTAGCATTAACAGTTTTTCCATCAAATTCTGCTATAACACTGGACTTATACTTTGAAAGGGACTGCACCAACTTAGAGGCAGGTCTAGCGTGTAAACCAACTTGATCTTGAATAATATACTCAACTATCTTCATCAGTTACAGATACTTAAGCAAGTGCAATACTACTTACNCAGACGCTTAAGCAAGTTCAACCTTACTTCCTCTAGTAAAACTTTCTTCTCATATCTGCTCTTTTCTTTTTTTCCTTCTTTTTTAAGGCTGGTCTCAGGTGAAAAAGATACTTCATGGCAGTTCGCTTAACCTCAGTAGATAGTCTCTTGAATTCAAATAAAGCCTGGTCGATATTATTTTCCTTGACCTTTATAACAGGCATTAGCTAACTATTCTAAAAAACCTAACTAGACTGGTTTAATGAGTGTTTTGGTTTCAACCTTTTCAATTTTAATGGTAAGGATTCTGGATTTCTTAGGTAAGAAAGATATGCTCTTCTGGATCTACCCTCTCTAATTTTCTCTATCTTAGCGACCAAAGGGGAGTGAATAAAGTAAGCTTTCTCAACCCAAAAATTTCTTAATTTTTCTCTAATAAGGATGTTTTCTCCCAGCAAACTTCCTCTTTTTCTTATTAAAATTCCCTGAAACTTTTGAATTCTCTCCTTTTTTTTCTCATCGATAATCTTCTCATGTACAGCTACAATATCTCCAGCCTTCATAGTCTTAAAAACCTCACTCTTGGTTTTATCTCCTTGCATCCCAAAGAAAAATTGTTCCGCCTCTAAAAGCTTCATAACTTTATTTTTTCGACTTATTTTTCTTTTTTTTAGGCAAAAAAGGAATTAAAACTTCATCATGCTTCTCTAGCAAGGGTGCAGTATCACTGACCTTTCACTCACCCAAGGAAAGAAGTGATCTAAACTCAAATGACCTATGAAGGGGAAGCTCTGGTATCAATCTTTTTAGTATTCTTCTAAATGCTCCACTAAGCTGACACCCTGCAATAATATAGTGTAAAAGCAACTCCCTATCAATAACCAATGTATCCTCCTGAGGCAGGTATGCTCCTATCTCTTTTCGATTAATTAAAAGACTCTCCTTGAAGCTTTGATGCTCTTCCCAACTTCCCCAAATAGGAGTATTATTTTTGTCAATCTTTACCGGGAAACAGGTTGTTGCTCATCAATCATTCATCTCTGAATTTGGACTTAAATTATCTTCTGAAAATAAAAAAATAGGGAGATAGGGTTGATCATAAAACTTTCCCGTAAGGGGAGAAGCTGAAATGGAGATTTTAAAGCTAGAAATGAGTTAGTCTAGGTTGAGCTTTAATGAGAGCAAACAAACTCTTTGTAGGCTGTGCCCCTTTGCTTATTCACTCATTGTAAAGGGTCATATCTAGCTTAAAATAACCTTTCTTTGGATCATAAATGCCTAACTTACTTAACTCAGCTGAATCTCTGGATCTTTTAGAGTCTATTGCTATTATCCTAAAAATGGGATAATGAGCTTTTCCCATTTTTTTTAAACGTATGCGTACCATCTCTTTTAGCTAAACTTGGGGAAAGGAGGCTCTTTAAAAGAGTTTAAGGTAAACAAATCAGGATTCTTTCCCTCTAATTCAGGTACCAAAGAAGAATCATACTTAAAGGAAGTTTTTCCCTCTAAAGCTGGAATATCTCATGAAGTGAATATTGTTAGATTGGCATCCTTATCTGAAGAAAACATAGGCATTATCTCTAATTTTCTATTTAAAAAAGAATAAAGTGTTCGCGAAGAAGAAATAGTGGAGAAAATTTTTCCCTTAAACTTAATCTCTTCAGGGTGCACTAGCTTAAAGTTCAATCTGGAGGCTGGATGACTAAATACCTTCTGATTGTACTGCTCAACCAAATTATGAAAATCTGCCTCAAACAAAGAGGAAAGAATCTGCTTTAGCTGATTTCTTCAAGCTGAAAAAATGGCGGCATCTCCTGAAGGCTCCAGCTTTTCTGGTAAATGCAACTCCTTTCTTCTAGTCTTTAGGGATTCTAAAAGAGAATACACTAATTCTCAGTTTGTAGTTAAAAGATACTTATCTTCTTCAGTAGAAGTTGCCAACTTTTCTCAATTTTCGTAGTACTCGCTAAGGGAAAAATAAAGACAAGGTAAGGGTATCGACTTGCCTGGAATGCTAACAAAGTTAAAGTGCCTATTCTTAAAAAAAGGGGAAAATAACCTAGGAGTAATCATCAATCCCTCAGTCCTAATCTCTGAGACTGTTCCAACTACCAATAGATCGAAGTTTAAGACCCTAAAAAAAGCCATTAAAAGCTTTTAAAGAATCTCTAAAACCTTTATATCGTAACTTTTCTTTAAACCTTCAACTGTATAAGTCTTACCTGCAGGCTTCCCTAAAATTGTTTTCGCAATCGGAGATTCATTAGAGATCCTAAATTGTGAAGGATCTGCATCTAGGCTACCAAGTATCTCTACAACATACTCCTTATTGGTCAAAGAATGGTGAATTCTAACCCTAGAGCCTATTTCAACAACCCTTTGACTTTTTTTCACTGTTGATTGATCATGAGCCTCAATAAGGGAATAATTTTTTAGCACTGATTCAATCTCTTGAATCCTTTTTTCCAGCTGTGATTGCCTTTCCTTGGCGCTGTCATAGTCTGCATTTTCAGAAAGGTCTCCTAAGCTTCTTGCCTGCTTTAACTCTTCCAACACTATCGGTCTCTGAACATCTACTAAATTAGCCAACTGAGCCTTCAGCTCTTTTAGCTTTTCTTCCGTTAGATAGTGAGTCTCTCTAGCCATTATTTGTAAGGTGAATTAAGCGCAAATGCCAATGTTAAATTTTAATTTAAATTTAAGTCTTAATGCTCTCTCCCTTAAAGCAATTATCCCTAACAAAAAGAGAGTTTTACTTCTTAACACTCTTTCCGGAAGATATTACCAACTGACTCACTCACTCCATAACCCTAAAATCAATCTATCGAGCGCCTGTTGTTTTCAAGGTTATTAATCTGAGGCAAAAGGTGAACCAGCAGGTGGACTATCCTCCATATGGGGGAAAGAGCGGCATGGTAATTTCAGTCGCTCCGATCCATAGAATACTCGAAAAATTAAAGCTTTTAGACACTGCTCATATCATTCTTTTGTGTCCTAGATCTGAAAAATTTACCCAAACCAAGGCGAGGGAGTTAGAGAAAATCTCCAGAGAGAAGACACTGGTCTTCCTGTGTGGGCACTATGAAGGAATTGATGAACGAATAAGACACTTTATCACTGAATCCATCTCAATAGGAGACTATATAATTTCTTCAGGCTCCCTGGCTGCCTCAATTCTAATAGAGGGAATAGTGAGGTTAATTCCCAATGTTATAAATCCTGAAAGTCTAGCATCTGAAAGCTTCAATACAAATGAGTCTGTAGAAGACTTAGACTTTCCAGTCTATGCTCCTCCCAAAGAATTCTTAGGACTTAAGGTTCCAGAAATACTATTCTCAGGGAATCACGCTAAAATAGCAGAGTTTAGGGAAGCTTCCAAAAGGAAAAAGGAGAAATAAGAACTTAGTAGATGTTTTTAATTAAAGCCCTAATGTCAGTGCCTAAGTGATGCCGGCGAGGCTTTTATCTAGCTGTTGTTATTGCCTCTGGACTTATAGCGAAGAAATACTCAGGGCAGGTACAAGAGATCTTTAAAAAGGCCAGCATTCCACCTTCAACTAAATCAAATAAATAGAGAATAAAAGCTTAACCCTCCCCCCCTGGGAGGGTTTCGCTTAGTTCTCCTTAACTAATCCTTATCTTCTGTTGATTCTGTAGTTAAGTTAGATTCCTTATTAGCTTCCTGTTCTCCCACTGTAAAACCAGCTTGGGCTAATTTCTCCTTAATTTCCAGCAATGCTTTTTTTCCTAGATTTCTAAACTCAGAAAGCTCTGTAAACCTAGCCATCAACTCGGAGATGGTGTTAATCCCCTTGTTTCTTAGAATATTATAGTTCCGTTGCCCCAGTTCCAAGATATCGATTGAGGAGGAGGCTATAGCTCCTCCAGCCTTAAGTGCTCCCTCTCTAGCAGTAAGATGCCAGTCTCTAGGTTGATTATCTAGTTTATAAACATTTACCTGCTTTTCAGCAATTCGCGCAAACATATTAACGAGAATCTTGGAAGCATACCAAATAGCATCTAAGGCAGTAATTGAACCATTGGTTGAAACGCTTAGTTTTAGTTTGTCACTTATACCCAGCTTAGTAGTTTTTTCCTCGCTTACCTTTCAGTCAACTAACAGCACCGGAGAAAAAACAGCATCTATGGGAATCAAAGATAAAGTGCTGATTAATTCCCTATTCTCTTTTGAATTCTTGTATCCCCTATCAACGGTACAGAATAAATCCATCTCAAAAGCTGCTCCATCCACAGTTACCTCACAAATCTTTAGCTCTTGATTTACCACTTCAATGCCAGCGAAACACTCAATATCTCTAGCATAAACAACACCTTCTGAGTTTCTTCTTATCTTCAGATAGGGTCACTTTTCTATTGGAGAATTCTTTAGTTCTTCAAAATTCACAATCTTTTCATCAACCTTTAAGACTAGCTTTCTAACAGCCAAGATAATCTGTGTCACATCCTCAGCAACTCCCTTAATTGGAGAAAATTCATGAGGTAAAGAAGCAACCCTTATTGCAAAAACTGCAGCAGAGGGTATTGAGCTCAGTAATAATCTTCTCATGGTATTTCCGATAGTATTTCCAAAACCCCTTTCCAAGGGATAAAACAAAACAGTTGCGAAGCTTTCATTAGACTCGATTACCTCAGTCTCAATTTGAAAGTCCATAAATCTTTCCAGTCTCTCAACCTTGATAGGTTCAGTCATAGCTGACTAACGAGGTTTTTTGCTAGGTGTGCAACCGTTATGTTGTAAAGGGGTTTTGTCAGCTACCTCAGTCACCTCAAAACCTAAACCAATAATGGTTCTTAGGGCGATTTCTTTTCCTCTTCCAATTCCCTTCACATGTATTGCCAAAGAACTAACACCTATTTCTTTTGCCTCTTTCCCAATTTTTGCTGCAACAAGATTGGCAACATAAGGAGTAGATTTTTTAGTTCCTTTGTAGCCTAAAGTACCTGAACTTTCCTGCAACACTACATTTCCTTCAGGATCAGTCAGAGAGATAATGATGTTATTCATAGTTGTATTGATGTGCATTGTCCCTGAAAAGAGGGAGATTTTCTTTTTCTTAGCAGCTGGTTTTTTTGCTCCTGTCGCCATCTTAACTACTTCTTGCCCTCAATCTTTTTATTAGCCACAGTCTTTCTTGGACCCTTTCTTGTTCTAGCATTCGTTCTAGTTCTCTGACCATGCACTGGAAGATTTCTTCTGTGCCTCAAACCAACATAAGAGGCGATTTCCTTAAGGTTGGTTAAATCATCACCTATTTTCTTTCTTAAATCACCCTCTAACAACAATCTTTCTCTCAAAATTTTTTCACTTGATTCCTTAAGTTGTGTTGACTGTAACTTTACTATGGCTTGGGAAAGTGAGGCAATTTCTTCGGCGTTCAGGGTGTGGACCCTTCTCCTGCCTAAAGCTTCTACCTTTTCTATCTCCTGGCTAGTGAGTTTGTTGTAGGGTAATACCTTATCTAAACTTCAGTACTGAATTATTTTTTTGGAGGTAGTTCTCCCTATTCCATAGATCTTTGTTAAGGCTATAAATAACTCCTTCTTATCGGGAAGTATTACTCCTAGTATTCTAGCCAATTAATTGCATGAAAACGTCCTAACAGCATAACCTCTCAAACCAACGATACCTATCAGATAAAAATTTTAAAGTTTTTCAGCAAAAAACCTATAAAAAGGCTATCGTTGCCTTTGTTTGTGTTTGGCAATCTTACAGATCACGCGAACCCTATTTTTTCTCCTAACAATTTTGCAATGATCACAAATTTTCTTTACAGAAACCCTAACCTTCACCTCTTTATCCTGCCTTTTTCTCTTCTTTAATTCTTTCTATAATTTTTCCCTTATTAAGGTCATAGAGATCCATCTCAACCATTACAAGATCTCCTTCCAGTAGATAAGAGCTGTATTTTTTTAACTTTTTTGCAAGGTGACACTCTATTACCTTTTTGTTGATCAGCTCGACTTTAATGTAATCTGAGGTCACCAATTTCACGATTTTGCCCTCTATAGAAAACTTTTCTGACTCAGCCAAACCCTACTGAACCTCTTTAATTAGGCTTCAAAGAGACTTCATCTCACTCAGATCTTGCGGACTGGCCGTCAACACCTCAACACCATCATCCTTTATGAGCACAAGATGCTCATAATGCAGGGTAATAGCCTCCTTGTCTTTGGCATAAATGCCAAAATCATCTTCTTTTTTAATTCAGGTACCATCCTTTTGTTCAATGATCATAGGCTCAATGCAAATTGTAGAGTTAGCTGGTAAGGTAACTCCCTCCTGTTTTGTTAGACCGAAATTGTGTATCCTGGGAAATTCATGTAAGGTTCGACCAATCCCGTGACCTGTAAACTTCTCCAGCAAAGAATATTTTTTTGGAAAATAATTCTTAAAAANCTGCAACACTACATTTCCTTCAGAATCAGTTAGAGAGATAATGATGTTATTCATAGTTGTATTAATGTGCATCGTTCCTGAAGAGAGGGAGATTTTCTTTTTCTTAGCAGCTGGCTTTTTTGCTCCTGTCGCCATCTTAACTACTTCTTGCCCTCAATCTTTTTATTAGCCACAGTCTTTCTTGGACCCTTTCTTGTTCTAGCATTCGTTCTAGTTCTCTGACCATGCACTGGAAGATTTCTTCTGTGCCTCAAACCAACATAAGAGGCGATTTCCTTAAGGTTGGTTAAATCATCACCTATTTTCTTTCTTAAATCACCCTCTAACAACAATCTTTCTCTCAAAATTTTTTCACTTGATTCCTTAAGTTGTGTTGACTGTAACTTTACTATGGCTTGGGAAAGTGAGGCAATTTCTTCGGCGTTCAGGGTGTGGACCCTTCTCCTGCCTAAAGCTTCTACCTTTTCTATCTCCTGGCTAGTGAGTTTGTTGTAGGGTAATACCTTATCTAAACTTCAGTACTGAATTATTTTTTTGGAGGTAGTTCTCCCTATTCCATAGATCTTTGTTAAGGCTATAAATAACTCCTTCTTATCGGGAAGTATTACTCCTAGTATTCTAGCCAATTAATTGCATGAAAACGTCCTAACAGCATAACCTCTCAAACCAACGATACCTATCAGATAAAAATTTTAAAGTTTTTCAGCAAAAAACCTATAAAAAGGCTATCGTTGCCTTTGTTTGTGTTTGGCAATCTTACAGATCACGCGAACCCTATTTTTTCTCCTAACAATTTTGCAATGATCACAAATTTTCTTTACAGAAACCCTAACCTTCACCTCTTTATCCTGCCTTTTTCTCTTCTTTAATTCTTTCTATAATTTTTCCCTTATTAAGGTCATAGAGATCCATCTCAACCATTACAAGATCTCCTTCCAGTAGATAAGAGCTGTATTTTTTTAACTTTTTTGCAAGGTGACACTCTATTACCTTTTTGTTGATCAGCTCGACTTTAATGTAATCTGAGGTCACCAATTTCACGATTTTGCCCTCTATAGAAAACTTTTCTGACTCAGCCAAACCCTACTGAACCTCTTTAATTAGGCTTCAAAGAGACTTCATCTCACTCAGATCTTGCGGACTGGCCGTCAACACCTCAACACCATCATCCTTTATGAGCACAAGATGCTCATAATGCAGGGTAATAGCCTCCTTGTCTTTGGCATAAATGCCAAAATCATCTTCTTTTTTAATTCAGGTACCATCCTTTTGTTCAATGATCATAGGCTCAATGCAAATTGTAGAGTTAGCTGGTAAGGTAACTCCCTCCTGTTTTGTTAGACCGAAATTGTGTATCCTGGGAAATTCATGTAAGGTTCGACCAATCCCGTGACCTGTAAACTTCTCCAGCAAAGAATATTTTTTTGGAAAATAATTCTTAAAAAAACCTTCCAATTTCTCAGTAATAACGCCAGTAGTATCTCCCGCTTTTAGGGTAGCAATAGCTTCATAAAACATCGCCTTAGTTAGCTGATCTAGGTATCTATACTCCTCTATCTTTTTGTTTTTTCCTTTCTCTTTACCACTTTCTGATGAGATCTTTTCTTCAAAGGGAAAGAAGAGGGAAAAGGCTGCATCAATATTTAAGTCTTCCAGTTTAAAACCTAAATCAACTGTTAATTTATCTCCTTCCTTAACTATCTCTTTGGTAGCTGAGCCGTGAACCACACAGCTATTCAATGAAAGGCAAATAACAGAGGGAAAACCTCCCTGCTTATCGAAAGATGATTCAACCCCGTACTTTTCAAATTGATCTTTTACCAAGCTTTCTATCTGTTTAAGTGACATTCCGGGTTTAATTTCTTCAACTAAATAATTCCTGATAGCCTGTCAGATTAACCCGCCGATTCTCATAATTTGTAATTCCTCCCTACTTTTAGGCTCAATAGTGCCAACCCCTAGGTTTAGCCTCATTACAATCCCAATCCCTTACAGAATGATTCATACAGGCTTTCTATGGAAGAACTGCTATCTATTGAAAGACCCTTAAAACCTTTCTTTTGAAAATACTCTCAGATAGGAGAGGTTAAAGATTCATGTTGTGAGAGTCTTTTCTTAATAATGGTCAGCTCTAAATCATCCTTTCTCTTTATTAACTTAGAGCCATCTTTAGGGCATTTTCCATCCTCAGGGAAATTATTCAGGGCGTTAAAGATGTGCTCATTAGCCTCACAAAGGTATCTATTATTAAGTCTTTTGGCAATTTGTGTCTCATTTAGCCCTTCTAATCGCACCGAAATGAGGGTTTTGTCTGACGCTCACCCTTCTAAAGTTTTTGCCTGTCCTAGCGTTCTGGGATAACCATCCAAAGAAATGTAGATCTTTTTGAGACCACAGGCCTGAGCCTCATTACGAATACTCTCCAACTCTTGCAGCATGTATTTATCAACAATCTCATCAGAAAGATAATTGCCCTTATTAACCGCTTCTAAGGCCGCATGACCTCCTGCTTTACTACTAATCAAGGCTCTAAAAATCTTGCCAGCAGACAGAACATAAAAACCATTTCTCTCTCTTAGTAGTTCAGAAAGGGTTCCCTTCCCAGAGCCGGGAGGGGCTAAAAGAACTACTAAAACTAACTCTTGCCCCTCTATGCTAACTACGAACCCCTACTTCTAAAAGATTATCACAACAAATAAGGAGAAGGCTTTTTACCAGGAGAAGAAAGTCTCGTTTCTAAAGAAGATAATTCCAATTCCTGCTCTGCCTTGTACTTGGAGATAATGTGTGTTGATAATAATTCCTCATAAACATTTAAGGAAGTAGAAACCAACAACAGTATTCCTGTACCTCCAAAGGCAATTTGTGAAGGCATGCCAGTTCAAATATTGAGCAGATTGGGCATAATGGTCACTAATCCTAACAGGGGCGCGCCCAATCAGTTAATCTTGTTTAGGATCATGCGAATATAGTTGTGTGTCTCCTGACCAATCATCACCCCGGGAATAAACTGCGACGACTTTTGAAAAGACCTACACATTTCCTCAGTATTGAACTGAACCTGACAGTAAAGAAAGGAGAAAAGCACAATTAAAAGGAAGTAAATCAAGAGTCCGGTTGGACTACTAAAGGAGATGTAATCCTGAATGAATGCATTAAAACCGGGAGAGGAAGACTTTGTTAGCTCAGCAATCCCTACTGGAAGAATCATTATCGAACCTGAAAAGACTACTGGCATAATCCCTACTGGCATTAACTTAATTGGGAGAAAGCCTAACTTAGTTCTATCCAAGATCAAACCTGCACCAGTCTGCTGAATAGGAATTCTTCTAACAGAGCCATTAATAAAGACCATTAAGGCCACAACCATTATGTAAAAAAAGAGATAAATCATGAATTTAAAGGCATTCATCAAGGATTTAATATTCTCTGTTCCTCCCTCCAGTGTAGCAAGATACTTGTAAGAAGAGTAAAAGTTTTCAGGAAGGGAAGAGATGATTCCTGAGGCTATCAGAAGAGAAATTCCATTTCCCAGCCCTTTTTTAGAGATAAGATCGGAAAGAAAAAGGGAGATATAGGTGCCTGTTACAAAGATTGAGACCATCAAAGCCTTTTGCAAAAAATGTAGTTGTCCAAAGGTAACAAAAGGAGCTACTTGAGGGGTACTGGAATGATCTTCATCTACCTTTTGTAGCGTCTCATCAACCTTTTCTGGCTCTCACAAATGGTAAAAGCTAATCCCTTCATTGTTTAAGAGATAAAGTGTTCCCAAGGAGGTAATTATTGCAAAGGGAAGTGTCAATAAGCGAGTGTAAAGCTCCAGCTTAACTCGTCCTAGTTCTCCAGCCTTTCTTAGTTCATTCAACTTTTTCACTAAATCATTGGACATCAACTGAATGATAATTTGAGCCGTAATATAGGGGGAGACTCCCGCTGAAAAGATACTAGCCCTTCTAAAACCCCCTCCTCCAAATAAATTCAGTAATTGAGCCAACCCTGAAAGGGAATTTGAACGCCGAGTACTAATCATCGGTGCAGTGATATGCGATCCTACCTGGAAAAGAAAGAGAATAGCGCAAGTAGCTAAAAGGGAGATGATAGTTCCCCTATTTTTATTGAAAAAAGAAAGAGGGGCTTTGCGCCCCTCTTTTGAGCTAAGAGCTACTTGAATAACCTAATGGTTAGCACTCAATCAGCCTATCAGGCTCTAGTGTTATAAGCTTACTACCACTGTTTTTTGCCCATTCTACAACCCCTTTCGAAAAGGCGTGAGCAGAAATCGTAATATTGGTAAGCGAGCATTGATTGCCTATTATCTTTATTCTTTTGTCACTTTTCTTTAATAATCTGAGACCTATCATATTCCAAACATTAAATTCTGTGGTTTCTGGAAAAAACTCTAATCTTTTAAGGGATACTGTCTTCACTGGGGTCGCGAAAGCCTTATGGTTAAATCCATACTTACCTATCTTTCTGAAAAGGGGCATTTGCCCACCTTCGAAACCAGGTCGTACAGTTCCAGATTTTCTTGCATTTTGGCCTTTAGTGCCCCGGGTAGATCTGCCTCCTATTCCGCTACCAAATCCTCTTCCAACTCTTTTTCGTCTTTGCCCTCTAGAGCCTTTAGTGTATTTAAGAGAATGCAGCTCCATCAGCTAAGAGGTCAACTCCTCTTCTTCTGAGGGAACTTCAGATACAGCTTTAGGTGGAAGGTGAAAAAGTTCTTCAAAGGTTTTATCCCTTAGTTTAGCTATCTGCCTAGGAGACTGTTGAGAGAGTAAGGCATTAAAGGTAGCTCTTATCATATTTACTGGATTATTAGCTCCTAAATTCTTAGAATACAAATCTTTATAACCGGCTAAAAGGAGTAGTTTTTTTACTGGACCTCCTGCGATAATTCCTGTACCTTCCTTAGCAGGTTTTAGGAGTATTCTTGATGCATTATGCTTGCCCAAAAACTCATGATAAATAGTGCCTTTACTATTCATAGGAACCTTTACAGCATTCTTTGTTGCCCTCCTAGAAGCTTTGTGAAAGGCGGTAGAGTATTCTCTTGATTTTCCAATTGCGAAGCCTATCTTTCCCTTCTTATTTCCTGCTGCAACTAAAACCCAAACCCTACTTTGGCGACCGCCTCTGGTCGTCTTTGAGACCCTCTTAACCTTAATGACCTTCTCTTCAAATTCATTGATTTGGAGCGCTGCCAGTCTCTTATCATCCTCTTTTTTTTGCTCAACATCCTTTAAAAATCTAGAACCACCAGGTACATTCTCTCCCTTTTTCTTTTCATTTTCCTTGATATTTTTTTTGTACTCATAGAGTAAACCTGCCTTCTTTGGCTCATTTTTATCGTGCATTATATTTTTATTCCATTTTTAATTAAATGTTCTCTTATCTTTTGTAAGGTACCGTGATAGCTATGATGGCCTCGATCTAGGCTAAGGCTTGTAATTTTTTTCTCACTCAACTTGGTTAAGAGTGAATCTGCCACCTTTTCTAAATTTTCCTGACCGCCCCTTTTGATGCCTAATTGCAAAGAAGAGCAGGAGAAGAGCATCTGACCAGTGTGAGAGGAACGAACCAATAGATAAAGATGTAGATTTGTTTTTTTAACCCTAAGAATGTGTTTTTTCCCTTCTTTTGCCTTAGATGCTGCCCTCTTAGCCCTTCTGGCCCGTCTTTTAGCAACTGCAAGTAAGCTGTCTTTTGGAATGGTAGTTTAAAAGCTATTTCTTTCCTCCTTCAGAGCTTTTTCCCTGCTTTCTAACTACATATTCTCCATCTATTCTAATTCCCTTTCCCTTGTAAGGTTCAACAGGTCTTTGCTTTTTAATTAATGCAGTAAACTCACCTAATACCTCTTTATTGTGAGATTTCAAGGTGATCTCTTTACCTGAAGAGGGTATTTCTAGGGTAACTTCTGAGGGAATTTTTAAAAGCTTTTCCTTAGAGTATCCTAGTGAAAGTGCTAGATTGCCACCTTTTTGTAAAGCTTTGTAACCAACCCCCTCGATAATCAACTTTTTCTGAAATCCCTTAGTTAGACCTATTATCGCCCCCAAGGACAGAGAATTTAAGGTTCCTTGCATCATATTTGAAAATTTTGAGTTATTCCCTCTTTCGAAGGAAAGTGTTGAGCCGTCCAACTTAACTACCACCACTTTTGAGTCGTAGGGAATTTTTCTTTCCTTTCCATCCTTTTTAAAGCAGAGGCAGTTAGAGGATAACTCTAATTCCAATCCTTGGGGCAACTCTAACCTTCTATTTCCTATTCGAGACACTACTCTTTAAATTTCTTTTTCTAGGTTACCAAACATAGGCTAAGATCACCCCTCCTAACTTTTTCGCCCTAGCCTCCTTTTCAGACATGACTCCCTGAGGTGTACTAACTATAACTGTGGCTAGACCAGACATAACAATGGGTAACTCTCTTCAACCTGAGCTAACAATTCTGCTTGGAGTAGTAATTTTCTTCAAACCAGTGATTGAGGAAACTCCATCCTTGTACTTTAGGCATACTGTACACCTTCTTTTATTATTCTCCAGTTTGGTTATAAAGCCGCGAATGTATCCCTCTTGCTCCATCACTCTTAGTATTTCTTCCAGTAATTTGGAGGATCATATTACTACCTCAGACTTTTTAACTACACTACCTAACTTAATCTGATTGAGCCCATTAGCAATTAAATCTGTTATCAAGATGCTTTCTTTACTCCTGGAATATACCCTCAGCTAGCCAAATCTCTAAAGCATAGTCTGCAAAGCATATAGTCTCTAAAAACAGCCCTAGCCCTCCCGCAACGACCACACCTAGTATAGCCTCTGCACTTAAATTTTGGTACTTTTTGTTGCTTAAAAATCAGCGATTTTTTTGCCATTATCTAGTTCTTTGCGAAGGGACAGCCCAACTGTGAAAACATAGCCAATGAAGACTCTCTGTGCTTGTTTGAGGTTACAAAGGTAATGTTCATCCCTCTTAACTTTTTAACCCTGTCATAGTTTAGCTCTGTAAAGATAATTTGCTCTTTTACTCCTATATTTAGGTTTCCTTGTTGATCAACAGAGGATTTTTTAATTCCCTTAAAATCCCTTGTTCTGGGCAAAGCTACCTTAAAAAACTTTTCAGCAAAGGACCACATGCGATCATTCCTAAGTGTTACCTTTAGTCCAATTGGCTGACCTTCTCTTAGCTTAAACTCAGCGATTGAAGCTTTTGATTTAGTTATCAAAGGTTTTTGGGCTGTAATGAGTTCTAATTCTTTCGCGGAGGATTCAATAAATTGTTTGTCTTTCGCTCCATCTCCACATCCTATATTTATCACAATCTTTTGAAGTTTTGGCACCTGCATTGGAGAGCTGAAACCAAACTCTTTCATAAGTGAAGAAACAATTTCACTTTTATACTTTTCCTTTAAAGGTCAGGTGAAGGAATTTGCCACTATAGTTTATTTTTCTTTCTGTTAACCCTCTCTTTTTTTCCATCCTTAAAAAGATAGGAAACCTTCATGATTCCCTCTTTTTTACTGGTAGAAACTAAGGCTAGGTTAGAAAAATGAATCGGCCTTTCAAGCTCAACCAATCCCTTCCCTCTTTTATAAACGCTGCACTTGTACACTCCCTCAACCACCGCCCTCTCTTTGTCTACCAATATCTTCTTAATCTTCCCCTCTTTTCCGCTTTGCGAGCCTCTCATCACGCGAACCTGGTCTCCCTTTTTTAACCTTCTCAAGTAAAAAAGCTAAAGCACAAATTCAGCAATAGAAATCAATTTGTTGTACCCTTTTTCCTTCAGCTCTCTTGAGAGAGGACCAAATACCCGAGTGCCTAGAATAGAGCCGTCATTCTTTAGTAAGACACAGGAATTGTCATCAAAGGCAAGTGTGGCTCCAGACTTTCTTCTCACCTTCGATTTAGTTCTTACTATCAACGCTTTAAACATCTCTCCTTTCTTCACTCCAGAAAAGGAGGAAAGTTTTTTAACAGAGACTAAAACAATATCTCCCACTCCAGCATATCTTCTTCTAGAGCCGCCATAAACCTTTATAACACCAACTTCCTTGGCCCCAGTATTGTCAGCGACATTTAACCTAGAAAGAGCCTGAATCATTAGCTAGACTAGTTACTCTTCAGGGGAGAGAGAAGTATTCATCTTTTTAGGGCAGATCTTGCCCTTGAACTTTGTATGCTTACCGTATCTCCTATTGAGGCTGTATTGTGCTCATCATGAGCATGACATTTCTTGTATTTAATCTTGATCTTCCCATATTTTGGTATTCGATAAGGTCTTTTAACCCTAACAACAATGGTCTTTGGTCTAGTCGCCACTACCTGACCAACCAACACCTTACCCTTAGTTACCCTGGTAGGGGTTTCCAAGGCTTTACCTTATCTTTTTAGACATCTTTGCTTTTTCTTCTGCATCCGCAAGCTTCATAAAATGAGACAAGTCTTTATTACTAAAATTCTCCTTTCGTTCATGCAAGATGGTCAGTATGCGAGCGATCATTCTCCTCGTGCCCTTAATTAAACTGGTATTTTTTAAAGAGCCCTGTGAAAGTTGAAACTTGTATTCAACTAATTTAACCTTCAGGTCAAAAAGCATCTTCTTTAACTTTTCAGTTTCAGCAGCTCTTAACTCTTTAGTCTCCTTAGCCACCTAGTTGTCTAATTGTCTAAAGATAGTCTCAGTCTTTATGGGTAATTTTGCTCCAGCTTNGTTGTTGTCTAATTGTCTAAAGATAGTCTCAGTCTTTATGGGTAATTTTGCCCCAGCTTTATAAAAAGTTTTTATAGTTTCTTCTCGTCCTAAACCAGACAATTCAAAGAGTATTGTTCCTATCTTAACGGTAGCTACAAAGTGGCTAGGGGCTCCCTTGCCGGAGCCCATCCGAACCTCTAAGGGCTTTTTAGAGAGTGAAAGATGAGGAAAAACCCTTATTCACATCTTTCCAGTTTTTCCCAACCGTTTTGAGATGGCAATACGAGCAGCTTCTAACTGTCTTTCAGTAATTCATGCTCCCTCTAAAGCTCTTAAGCCGGCCGTACCGTAAGATAAATACCTATTTCCTTTAGCTTTTCCCTCATAACTAACCTTGTGAGGTTTTCTTCACTTAGTCCTTTTGGGCTGCATGTAGTTATCTTAACTAGGTGCTTTGAGCTATCAGGTACCTTCCAGTTTCATCCCTATACACCTTCACTTTTTCTGGCATCGGCGCGAAGTAATCTCCAAAATAAAGTCCCCTATTCACCCAAACCTTAACACCCAATACCCCATAGGTAGTTCTGGCTATCTTGTAAGAATACTCTATATTGGCCCTTAAGGTAGAGCAAGGTATCTCTCCCTCGGTAGCGCTTTCAGATCTAGCCATATCTGCGCCATTAATTCTCCCAGAAATTTGTATCCTTATACCCTTAGCTCCAGCATACATTGCAGTCTTAATAACCCTTTTCATTGTAATTCGAATTGGTGTTCGTTCCTCCAGCATATCCACAACTTCACTGGCCAAAACAATAGCACTAACCCCTGGATTTTTTAACTCCATAAAAACTAACTGAATATCTCACTTTCTGTAGGTTAACTGTCTTAATGTTCTTGTAAGTCTTTCCCTTTCCTTTTCATGATCATAGAGTCCGACCTCTACCAGGTGAAGTGTGACTGTCAGTGTTCAAGCTCCAGTGCAGCTTACAAACCTGTCAATTTCAATCTGAGCAAGAATGCCTTCCCTACACTCTTTTGTGAGGTATTTCCTAATCTTCTCATCTTGAAGAATCCAGGCTCCAGCACTTTTCTTATCAGGAGCATTCCATCTAGACAGTCAATTCTTATTGAAACCCAATCTAACACAGTTAGGATTACTCTTCTGACCCATCTATTCTTCTTCTTTCATCTGCTTCTCAATAGTTTTAGTACCCAACGCTTGTCCTGCTTGAATGGACTTAGTTTTAGCTGGCTTTTGCTTCCTAGCTGGGGCTCTTTTTCCCTCTTTTAAAACAATGGAAAGGTGTGAAAGTCTATGTAACCTAATATCTGCTCTCCCTTTAGCCCTGGGAAAACTCCTTTTTAGTGTAGCTCCCTTCAGGGCAACACACTCTTCGATCTCTAGGTTGTCTCCATTCAATGCGTAATTATGTACAGCATTATGAGAAGCCTCTTTAAACAGCTTAAAGAGCAGTTTAACGGTTTTTTCTGTTGGAATGCTCTCCAAAACCTTATAGGCTGCTGAAAGGCTTTTTCTATTAACTAACCTACAGATATGAACAGCCTTTCTTGGAGAGATTCTTAGGTTTCTGTGTACTACCTTAACAAGCATGATCGATAGCTATTATTTTGAGGTTTTAGCTAGGGTGTGCTGTTTGAATACTCTTGTAGGGGCAAATTCACCTAACTTATGGCCTAGCATATACTCATTACACTGAACAGTCACAAAAGACCTGCCATTGTGAACCAGAAAGGTTAAGGATAAAAACTCAGGATAGATAGTGCTATTCCTAGATCAAGTTTTGATGGCCTTCTTTTTCTCCTGTCTTTGCATTTTTGCTGCTTTTTTCAGTAGACTGGGTAAAACATACAGTCCCTTTTTACTGCTTCTGCTCACCTTCTAAGCTGTCTTTCTTCTCTGAATGATCATCTTATTTGAGCCCGCCTTTCTAGCTCTAGTCTTTACGCCCATATGCCGCTTTCCTCAAGGGGTTCTTGGAGCATCCCTACCAATCGAGCAACGCCCTTCTCCTCCTCCATGAATATGATCATTTGGATTCATAGCCACTCCTCTAACTGTAGGTCTTACCCCTAGTTTTCTGTTTCTTCCTGCTTTCCCCAATCTAACCAGGTTGTGCTCTACAGCTGAAAGTTGACCTAAGGTGGCCTTTGCCTCATTAATTACCTTTCTAACCTCTTTAGAGGGCAACTTAATTATTGTGTACTTTCCTGTTAAATCCTTACC
>LNAC01001753.1:36990-89778 GCA_002007465.1 Ailurus styani
ACCTTAACAAGCATGATCGATAGCTATTATTTTGAGGTTTTAGCTAGGGTGTGCTGTTTGAATACTCTTGTAGGGGCAAATTCACCTAACTTATGGCCTAACATATACTCATTACACTGAACAGTCACAAAAGATCTGCCATTGTGAACCAAAAAGGTTAAGGATAAAAACTCAGGATAGATAGTGCTATTCCTAGATCAAGTCTTGATGGCCTTCTTTTTCTCCTGTCTTTGCATTTTTGCTGCCTTTTTCAGTAGACTAGGTAAAACATACAGTCCTTTTTTACTGCTTCTGCTCACCTTCTAAGCTGTCTTTCTTCTCTGAATGATCATCTTATTTGAGCCCGCCTTTCTAGCTCTAGTTTTTACGCCCATATGCCGCTTTCCTCAAGGGGTTCTTGGCGCATCCCTACCAATCGAGCAACGCCCTTCTCCTCCTCCATGAATATGATCATTTGGATTCATAGCCACTCCTCTAACTGTAGGTCTTACCCCTAGTTTTCTGTTTCTTCCTGCTTTCCCCAATCTAACCAGGTTGTGCTCTACAGCTGAAAGTTGACCTAAGGTGGCCTTTGCCTCATTAATTACCTTTCTAACCTCTTTAGAGGGCAACTTAATTATTGTGTACTTTCCTGTTAAATCCTTACCCAGAATTTGGGCCTGGGCTCCAGCAGACCTTACCATTTTCCCTCCAAGACCAGGCTTTAACTCCACATTATGTACCATCATTCCCTCAGGAATCACTCCTATTGGCATACAATCTCCTATTTTTAGTGAGGTTCTCTTCAAGCTAGAAAGAACAATATCTCCCTCTGAAACTCCTTCAGGTGTCAAGATATACCTTTTTTCACCATCCTTATAGCTAACTAGAGAGATAAAACAAGATCGGTTTGGATCATATTCAATAGTCTGAATTTTTCCTGGAATATCTAACTTATCCCTTTTCAGGTCAATAATTCGATACTTTCTTTTATTCTCGCCCCCTCTATGTCTAACGGTTATCTGACCTGTGTTGTTTCTTCCTGCGTGTTTTTTTCTCTTTGTAAGTAATGGCTTATAGGGTTTGTATTTTTTGGTTAGAGCTTGTCTGTAGTCAATCGTTAAAACAACCCTACGCCCAGAGCTTCTGGGAACTGTTTGTTTAATGGACATTAGCTACCGCCACTCGCTTCGTTACTTTTTTTGCCCTTCCTTTTCCTCTTACCCTTTGGGAGCTTACTTCCGGTTGTTGCCCCCCCCGAGCTAGTATCCTCATCAACCTCCCTCTCCTCATCCTTGCAGTTCATTAGGGTATTTAGTTCTTCAACGTAGAATCCTCAGCTACAAAAATCATTGTGCTTAGGTTTTATAAGTTCGTCTGAAACATTAGGGGGAAGGCTTCCCTCTTTTTGTTCCTCTTCTTCATCTTGTTCTCAACTTTCATCCTTCATAATGGCACATAATTCTTCATCCAAAAAGCAGTCATCCCCAAAACCATGTTCTTCTTTCTCCTCTTTTACCTCCTTTTGGGTTGGAGAGCCTCCTGCTGCTACAGCAATCCCATAAGGTCCTGCTCCCAGTCCCGCCCCTATTAATAGAGAGGAAAAGAGCTTGTTAAAAAGTTTCATACTAATTAATTACCATTAATGTTGTGCTTTTTTGTGTAGTAAATAAGACATTATACACTTCTACTCTTGTGCACTCACTAAAGGTGATCATTCTATGGCTCCTTGGAATCGTTGGAGTTATTGTCTTCTCTATCTGATGAATTTTCACTTTTTGCTTGAGCCTCTTCTTTAGTTTCTTGTGTAGTCTCTTCTGCAATATTGGAAGAATCTTCAGTAGGGGCAACTTTAACANTTGGAAGAATCTTCAGTAGGGGCAACTTTAACAGAAGATACCTTAGATTCATCTTCTTGTATTAACTTCATTTCCTCTTGAGGGGGTAATTCCCCTTCAAGTGCCTTTCTTAGGCTCATAAAGTCTTCCTTGGTGAGGGAGATATAGGCTAGTTTTTTTGTCTTTGTAAAGTTTTTTCTACTGTATTTTGTAATTCTGGTTGGGTGCGGATGTTTAATCAGTGTGTTAACGCTCTTGACTTTAACCCCAAAGACTGCCTGGAAGGCTTGTTTAATCATAATTTTGTTAGCCTTTTTATCCACTAAAAAGGATAAAACAAAAGAGTGCTTAGAGTCAACCCTAGACCTTTTGCTAGGAGCATAAGGTTCTTTTATTACACTGATTATTTCCATTTTGAGAAGTAATTCTCCTTCAATCAGGAGAACCCGTGCTCACTTAAGATGATCGATGTTGCCTTCATCAAGGCATTAACGGTTATTGAGTTAGCTAAAACTACCTCTAAGTCCTTAATATTTCTAGAGCCCAGAACAATTTGCTCCTCCAAGGCGTTAACTAAAACAAAGATTCTTTTGGGATTGCATCCAATCTTCTTAAGAAAAAGAGAAACTATTTTTGTTTTTTTTGGAGAATAACCTTCCAGCTCTTTATCTTCAAGGATCAATACCTTACCTTTTGTAATAGCCTGAGTTCAACAAGATCTAACGGCCAAAGACCTTACCTGCTTATTTACTTTTTTATGATGATTTATCGTCTTTCTAGGTCCAAAGGCTGTTCCTCCCCCTACAAACTGTGGATTTCTTCTTGAACCCTGTCTAGCTCTCCCTGTATGCTTTTGTCTATAGGGTTTCTTTCCCCCTCCTGAGACCTCTCCCTTAGTCTTAGTGTGAGGTCTTGCTAACCTTGTTGACTGTAGCTCAGCAATTGCAGTCTGAAAAACTGCATCAGAATAATAAAATTCAGGCTTTCAGTTAGAAATGAACTCGTTCAACGGTATAGTATTGCTTACCTCTCCAGCAAGGTTAAAAACCTTTAAACTGGCCTCTACAGACATCCTTAAGTCTTGGCCAGGTTAACAGGGCTAATAGCCTTTAACTTGTGTAAAGACCTAACCTTTACTAGTTTTTTTCTTCTTCCAGGAACTGAGCCCGTGACAGCTAACAATCCCTTTTCGGTATCTATGTAGACTATTTTCAAATTTTGAATAGTGGTATTGGCATTACCTGATCTTCCTGACATTTTTTTTCCCTTTCACACCTTTTGGGCAGATCTTCCTCCTCTACCAGTNTTCACACTTTTTGAGCAGATCTTCCTCCTCTACCAGTTTCCAAAGACCCTTGAAATCTGTGAGGATAACCTGACCCGTGAGTTTTTGGGCTAGTGGCAAAATTTCATCTTTTAATTGCTCCAGTAAAACCCATTCCCCTAGAGATTCCTTGAACCTTAATTTTCTCCCCTAACTGAAAAAGCTCCTCAATCTTTACGAAATCTCCCCTTTTATACTCTTTTTGCCCATCTCAACGAAGCTCTTGGATCTTTTTTCTTAGTGGAAGATTTCCCTCCTTAAACTGCCCCTGAACAGGTTTTGTGATATTTTTGGGAGTGGATTCTTCACCAACTCCAACTACGAGGGCATTATAGCCGTTTTTTTCCATGCTCTTGAGTGAGAGAACCTGTAACGGTAATAGCTTCAGTAAAGTTACGGGGATCAAATCTCCACCTTGACTAAAAATACTACTCATCCCAATCTTCTGACAGATTACCTCTCTCATAAACTTAAGAAATTAGGGAAATTCGAAGGTCTAAGGAGGCTGGTAAACTCATTCTTTCGAAGTAAGAGAGAAGTTTACTGTCATAACCAGAGATCAGTATCAATCTTCTGTGCTCTTTCTTCTCGAAGTGTTCCATGGAAGGTTTATTCACATGAGGAGATTTCAGGACAGTGTATAGCTTAGTTTTTGTAGGCAGAGGAATTGGCCCTCGAATAACAGAATTGTGTTTCAAAGCCAATTCAACTATCTTCCTTACTCACATATCTAAAAGTCTGTAATCAAAGGAGATTAACTTGATTTTTAGGGTCGAAGACATACTATTTTAAAGTTTATTCTCATTTCATCGCGGCGCAACTCTAACTAATTAAGGATGAATGTTATATAAAAATAATAAAAGGGCTTTTTTAGCCAAAAAGCCGAATTAGTTTAGTGGTAAAACGAGTCAATGGTAATGACTTGAGAAGTGTTCGATTCACTTATTCGGCACCAATTGTACATGTAAAACACATGCCAACAAAATAATCAAACAAGTCCTAGGCTGTAAAGCCTAGGAAGCTGTCTTACCTACTTAGAGGGAAGCTTAAACTCTACAGATGCTCCAACAGCTTCAAACTTAGACTTAAGTTCTTCAAATTGTGATGAAGGAATATCAGCCTTTACGATTGAAGGCGCGCTATCTACAATCTTCTTAGCCTCCATCAAACCTAAAGAGGTCAATTCTCGTACCAACTTAATCACCCCAATCTTATTGGTTCCTGCAGCAATTAAGTGTAAATCTTTATTGGCATCTACCTTTTCAGCCTCTTCTTCCTGTTTTGCCCCTGCAGATGGTGCCGCAAAATTAGCTGCACTTACCTGAAATTCTGCCTCCAACTCCCTAACCAATTCATTTAACTCCAACACAGTAAATTCCTTAAGAGAGGCAATAATCTCCTTGCTTCCCAACTTCTTGTCTGACACTATACTTTTTTAGCCTCTATCGCCTTCAAGGTAAATATTAAAGAAATTATAGGATAATTCAAAAGATAAGCTAGCTTTGAAACCACTACCTCCTTTTCTAATCAAAAAGAGAGATAGTCTTTTTGCTCACTTTCGAGGAACTGATTGGCGCAACACACTACCCCAAGCTTTAGAAGATTGTACTTTTTTACTAGGTCCGCTAATAGCTTTAAGGGGGAAATCTTCTCAGACTTAACCAAGAGTACCAGGTTTTGTCCTGTTATTGAGTGATCATATGACCCCTCAGAAAAAATAGACAATGCCCTTCTTAAAACATTATTTGAAACCATTTTCAGCTCCCCTTGGTGCTTTTTTACCTCCTTCCTCAATCATTCAGATGATTTCGAGCCCAAAGAGCTGTAGTTAAGGGAGGCAAAAGAATAGGATTCTTTCATTTTTTGAACTAAATCATTTACCTTCTTTTCCTTAACTTGATGATTTTTTCTCATTAATTAAATTTTCTCATGCTGTGGCGAAAATGCAAAATTAAAAAACATTTATTATATAAATGGGATGTTCATTCCCTTTATCAGGGAATGACTTGAATTTTAGTAGTTTTTTAAAACACGGTGGGTAGCTTTTTAAGTTTCTTTAAAAAGAGGAAAGTCCATGCTTGCATATCCTGAGAGTGGATATAGTGTTTGTGTAAGCAAATAAAAAATAAAGCTTAACGGTTAAATTTTTTTAGCTGATGGCGGAGAAGATATCTAAGTAAGCTAAAGATTTATATGAATAATTCTCTATAAAGTGCCACAGAGACGAGCTTTGTAGAAATACAGAGAGTGAAACGCGGTAAACCCCTCAAGCAAGAAACCTAAATTTTGGTAAGGGAGTTTAGGTTGAGAAAATGAACTTAACCTAGGAATCTATTTATTAGATTAGATTAATTACTCACGCTTGTTGCAGCTATTCTTGGCTAAACAGGTACAGAACATGGCTTACAGTGATATTGAGAAAACGCTAGTAATTCAACATCCTAACTATTTAAAGACTCCTAGGATTTGTTGAGAAACAGTTCATTGTATAGCTCAGAATAGTGCTGGATCGGCTTCAGGTGAATCTTATCCAAAATCTCTGTAGGTATATCCTCTAAGTGTCTCTCATTGTTTTTTGGATAAAAAATTGTATCGACTCCACCCCTTACAGCTGAGATGATCTTTTCTTTCAACCCTCCTATTGGCAAAACCTTACCCCTGAGCGTCATTTCTCCTGTCATGGCGATATTGCTTGGAATAGGCACCTTTAGAAAGGCCGATAAAATGGCTGTTGTGATTGTAATTCCTGCAGAGGGCCCGTCTTTGGGTACTCCACCGGTAGGAACATGTAGATTGATATCCAAATTGTTTCACTCAGTATTTGAAAGTTTGAATTCATTTTGATTAGCTCTTATATAAGATAACGCAACATTTGCAGACTCCTTCATAGTTTCCTTTAGGTTACCAGTTAACAGGAGATTTCCCTTTCCTGAGTAATAATTAATCTCTACAGGCAGAAGATCTCCTCCATACTCTGTGTAAGCCATTCCATTAACCACGCCTGGAATAGAAATATCATCCTTGACGGTGTGTTCGTACTTTTCTCTAGAAAGGTACTCTCTTACCTTTTCTATTGTTATTTTCTCGGATTTTAGAGTCTTATCCATCTCTTGCTTTTGTACAAACTTTCTTGCAATCTTTGAAAGCGACTGTTTTAGTCCCCTGACCCCAGCCTCTTTAGTATACCGCTGAATAACATACTCGACGGCATCATCTTGAAAAATTAACTCATCTTTGCTTAGTCCGTGTTCTGATAAAACTTCGTTAATTAAGCTATTTTTAGCGATAAACAGTTTCTCTTTTTCTGTATAGGAACTTAATCGAATAATTTCTAAACGATCTAACAGGGGATCTGGAATATCATCTGCATAGTTAGCGGTAGCAATAAACATAATCTTTGAGAGGTCCACCTCTTCTTCAATATAGTTATCCAAAAACTGACTATTTTGCTTAGGATCTAGCACTTCTAGCAAGGCTGCGACTGGATCTCCATGATGGGTTGAAGAGACTTTATCAATTTCATCTAACAAAAACAATGGATTGTTAACCTTTGCTTGCTTTAGACCCTTAATAATCTTTCCAGGCATCGCTCCAACATAGGTCTTTCTGTGTCCCCTAATCTCAGCTTCATCATTTACTCCCCCAAGAGAGATCTTGACACAGGTTTTATTCAAACCTGCAGCAATAGATTGAGCCAGTGACGTTTTACCTACCCCAGGAGGCCCAACCAAGCAAATAATAGTTCCTTGTGCCTTTTTAGTCTTCTTCTGAACAGCCACAAATTCTATTATCCTATCTTTAACCTTTTCCAAACCATAGTGATTTTTATCTAACTCTTTTCTAACCTTGGCAATGTTGCTCTGATCCTTAGATCGTTTTAATCAGGGGATAGAGATCAATCAATTTAAATAGGTAGCTAACAGTAAAGACTCATTGCTGGAGAATGAGCCAGAATATTCTAGTTTCTTTAATTCTTCTCTAACCCTCTCTTTAATATGTGGAGGAGCAAGATTTTGCTTTAATCAATCCTTAAATTTTTGTACCTCTGAATTCTTGGTGATATTCTCTCCTAGTTCCTCCTTAATGACCTTAATTCGCTCCCTTAGGTAAAACTCCCTTTGCTGCCTGGAGATATTTTTATTTACTTTTTTGGTGATAGCTGAATTAATAATTTCTTTCTCTGCTGGAGATAGGTATTCATAATTCAACATGAGCTCAATTCTCTTAGAGACATTTAACTCCTCCAATCATCTTTGCTTGACCTCAACTCCATCCCTATCTCCCTGGGGTCAAACTCCACACAGCTTATCTACTAATACGCCACAATCATCTATATTTTTAGATAAGTTATCCTTAATCTCTCCCTCGACAGCCTTTCTCACCTTACCCGTTTCATCTGACTTTGATTCAAAAAGAGCCTCAAAGTAAAAAACAAGCTTATCCAGCGCTGCCTTATTTTTTACTAGAGAGGTATTTCTTTCCTTTAAGATTTCGAAATTTGTGATCCACATTTTACCTAGCTCTTCCTGTCCTGGATACCTCATTAGGTGAGTGTTAAACAACTTCACTCTTTTCAAACCTAAGACATCAATGGTTAATGATCCGTCTTTATGGGACTTATTTATTGAGAATTGCGCTAAGGTACCTACTCTAAAGAAGTCTGAAGGCATAGGAAAGTCTACATCGTAATCCTTTTGTGTAACAATAATTATTCTTCCTGAAAAGAGTCGTGAAGCGCACTTTACGGCACTAAGCGAACACTCCCTTCCGATTTCAATTAAATTCTGTGACTGCGGGAAAATTATTAAGTTTCTTGAGATCAAAAGAGGGAGCTCAGCCAAAGGAGGCACTTTACTTTCTGATTCTTTTTGAACCGTCAACTGCTAAGTAAAAACTACATAACTATTTTTAAAATTCCCTTTTATTTTAGCAAAAAGATCTAGTTATTGCTAAAAATCCTCCCTCAACAAAAGTCGAGATAGGCTTTCTAGGGCGTCCAAACATTTAAAATTAAAAACTGGTAACATGTGTCAATAAAAGGAGGTTAGAGCTTTTAGACGCCTCCTTGGAAGCATCAATTATACGAATTTAGATAACTTTTCGCTGATTTTTTAGTATATGCCATCCGCTGAAGTTAGAGCCTCTTCCAGACGGAAAAAAAGTAGGGTTAACGTTATACTAACTCCTTTAACAGATTCTACTCTCCAATCTAAAGAGCAACATGTACTCTCAATACTTATAAAAAGATACGATAACTATAACTATAAAAATAAAAACAACTATAAAAGTTACGAATTAGAAGAATACTTTAACGATAAGTATCTATTGACCTCGATTCTAAGTCCTTTTTCATTTTTGCCTGCCAGATTTTTAGAGCAAAGATACTTGGTTAAAGCTTTTCCTAAGGGAGGTGGATTAAGTTCTCAGGCTAAGGCTTTAACTTTAGCGATAGCTAGGGCACTTGTCAAATATTATCCCGAAATGAGGGTTCCCTTAAGAAAGGCTAACCTACTAACTCAAGATAGCAGGGTTAAAGAACGAAAGAAAATTGGAAAATACAAGGCGAGAAGGTCACCGCAATTCACAAAAAGATAACAGTTTTTGTAGATGAAAGACACTCAGTTTGTTCGCAAAATTGGCTTCGGGACAGAATCTCTACGAATCATTGAGATACTCACACCCTATTTAAAAGCTGCCAATGATCATAAGTATGACTTTGTGGACTGTGCCTGAAAATATGGAAATGAAGCAATAATTGGTCTCTCCTTAAGAACCCTTAAAAAAGAGGAAGAGGACTTTGATTTCACCCCTTACTTTCAATCCAAGGTTTGACCCTCTCAGTTTTCTGGGGGAATTATGAAATCCCTTAAATTCTCTCTTAATAAAATGGGGGTTCATACAACCATGCACACCTATCTCTTGCATCGTCCTTCTACAAACTTAGAATTAAATCTCTCTGCTTATAAGCAGCTAATACAATGCAAAAATAACTGTTTAACCAAGAAGATGGGCTTATGCAACTTTGACAAGGACACTATTGAATGATTTTTCAAAATGACAGGGATTTATCCTGACATTCTGCAGTTTGAGTGTTCTGTAAACAATATGAGGTGAGATAGGATTGATTATTGCAGAAAGAGAGGCATTGAGATACAAGGACACTCTCCTTTTGGGAACTTTCAAGAAAATGCAAACAATCCTCTTTTGATTGAAATGGCAAAAAAGTACAATCTGACAATAAAAGCTTTATTGACTGCTTTTCTCCTGAATCATGAAATTACACCTATTGTGGTCCCAGGATCGGAAGATGANTGAGTTGGGAGAAATAATAAAGGCTAGGGATGTTGTTTTGGACTCTAAGGATTTGGACGCCCTCTCAACATTAAATGAGTATGACAATCAAACATTTGAAAGCTTTCAATTAGAATCCTCTAAGGAAGCTACTCAATAGAAAGGTTAAATGTCTCAAGAACAAGACAGGCGTGAGGAAGCGCAAGAGCTAACCAAATTACCTTCACTATGCTTTGAAATTAAGAAAAAACAATACCTATGTAATCTTGGAGATGAACTAATAACTGATTCTTTTACCAGATCCCATCCTGGAGATGAAATAATCTTTAAAAATGTATTACTTTGAAAGGAGAGAATAGGTAGCCCTTACCTTTCTGATCTTGAAGTAAAGTGTAGGGTTATACGACATTTAAAAGATAAAAAGTTACACATAATACACTTAATTTCTCAAAAAAGACACAGAAAAAGAATGGGCTTTCGAGCAAAAAAAACGCTCTTAGAGGTCGTGGAAGTAAATCAGATTAAAGACTAGCAGTTTGAGGAATAAAAACTCTAAGGTAGAGCAGGTTACAAGAAATACTGTTTATCGTTATTTCTTCTCTGGAACCTACTCAGAAAAAATAGATAAAAAGGCTAGGGTTCATGTTCCTCTGCCTTGAAGGCACATTTTAAAAGACAAGGCGATCATTACAAGAGGTCACGATGGTTGCTTAGCCCTCTGAACTACTGACTTTTTTCAATACTTTGCCAAGCTAAAGGTTGACAAGTGTGAGACTGAAGCTGAACGCAAAATTGAAAAACGTCTTTTCATAGGAAGTGCAAGAACCTTAGATATTGATTCAAAGGTGAGAATCATAATACCTGAAGATCTTTTGGAATTATTCGAAGAGGAAGGGATTATTTATTTTGTGGGAGTGGGCGATTACATTGAAATCTGGACTAAGGAACTATTTAATAGCTGAAAAGAAAGTCAAATGCCTAAAGACATGCCCGAAGATTCTAGATAATTCTCTTCAGATAATGTTTTAATTTCTGAACTTCCCCCTATAAGGGGGAAGAGGAAACTTAAATAGAGTGAATCATCACTATCCAGTGATGCTTGAGCAGGTATTAAAACACTGGGTTAATTCTCCCTCTGGCTTTTATATTGACTGTACTTTTGGGAGAGGGGGTCACTCTAAAGAACTTTTAAAAAAATTAGATGAGAAGGCAACGCTATTAGGGGTTGATATTGATCCATCTTCAATAGAAGAATCTGAAAAGCTCATAGCTACTGACAAAAGGTTCAGTTTTGAAAATATGAATTATGCCTCATTACGAAGTTTTTTGGCAAAAGAAGGCTATCCTCTTGCTGATGGAATACTTTTTGATCTGGGTTTTTCAACCTTTCAACTAAATGATCCAAAAAGAAGTTTCAGCTACAACAGCGTTTCCTCTGCTCTGGAGCTTAAATATGGTCTAGAAGGGACAAGCGTTTACACCATTCTTAATGATTATTCTGAGTTAAAGCTTCAGCAAATTTTCAAGAAATACGGAAATATAAAAAATGCTTCTAGACTGGCTAAGAGCATTACCTTGGAAAGGGCTCGAAAGCCAATTAATGAGGTAAATCAACTAAAAGAGATTGTCGAAAAAAGTGGTTTATTCAATAGTAGAAAAAATAAAAATCCCTTAAAACTTGTCTTCCAGGCACTCAGAATAGAGTGCAATAATGAATTAGAAAACTTTCGAAAAGCTTTAGAACAGTCTGAAAAAATCTTAAAAGTTGGAGGGAGACTACTAATTATTACCTTTCAATCCCTTGAGGATGAAATACTAATGAAGTGAAAGAGGAAGAATACCTATACTTTCAAGATTCCAGATTTAGCAACCACAATTGAACCTTTATTTAAGATGTCTCCAGGGTCTCCTTTCCTACCTAGTAGGCAAGAAATTGAAACTAACTGACCTTCTAGAAGCGCTAAATTATGAGTCTTTACGAAAACCAGATAAATTCGTTACCTAAC
The DNA here is from genome assembly GCA_002007465.1 of Ailurus styani. Classification (NCBI taxonomy): domain Eukaryota; kingdom Metazoa; phylum Chordata; class Mammalia; order Carnivora; family Ailuridae; genus Ailurus; species Ailurus styani. The sequence goes on from LNAC01001753.1 coordinate 48,429, forward strand.
AATATTTATGCTCTTTCAGCTGGATATGCTCATTTGTAAGAGGGTCAGAGGTATTTTCAAGTATGCATCTAACATACAGCAATAGAGGTGCTATTGTTGAGCAACTGATGAAAAATACCTCTGAATATTACAGAAAAAATAAGATCGCTTACTTTAGAAAAACCAGCCCCACATACACTCACTCCTCTGGAGGCTGCCTCTACAATGTTGAAACGGCTTTTAAAGATAAAACAAGCTTTCGTATTCGACTAACTGAAAAGGGTGACCTAGATTACTACGGATTATATAAGGGACGATACTTTGCGATCGAACTAAAGGAAACGAAGCGATCTTATTTTTCGATGACACTAATCAAAGAGCATCAATTATCTCAACTAGAAGAAATTGATGAATTAGGAGGCATTGCACTTTTGCTCATTCACTTTACCCTAGAACAGAATTCTTTTTGACTAATTACTAATGATCAAATCAAAAAGCTGCAACAGTTAAAGAAGGCCAAAAAATTTAGCCAGCTTGAATTAAGACAAGTTCAAGCTTATTCTCTAGAAATCATCCATCCTTACATTTTTAATCTTCAACCAGTATTAGATCTTATGCTCTCAAACGAAAGCCGAAAAGTTGGAAATTTTAGTGTCTAGCTTCAATAATTTTCAAACTTTCAAACACTTTTAAAATTTTTGCATTTAACTTTACGCGAGACTCCAAATCGTGACGATCTAGGTACTTTCCCCCTCTCAAGCGCTCTTCTTCCAACTGAGTAGCGGTAATAGTCCCTAATCCAGTAATAGAGGAAAAGGGTAGTAAAACAGTTCTTGTGTTAGTATCTGCTTTAAACTCCGCAGCAGATGATTCATTTAGATCTATCATTCGAAATCTAATGCCTCTAGAAATCATCTCTAATGCCACTTCGTAAATATTGACTAGATACTTAGTTTTTTCTACATTTTCCTGGCTAGTTCTTCCCTTGATAAGAATTTTTCCATCAATATATTTCTGTTTAATGTATTTAAGGTCATTCGTAACAAGTGTTTCTATATCAAAGTGTTTGTTCGTTACGCTCAAATAGGCTGCATAAAATTCGACCGGATAATATAGCTTAAAATAAGCTATTTTTCAACACATTAAAACATAAGCTGTGGCGTGTGCTTTCGGAAAAATATAGGTAATCTTGTTGGCACACTCTAGATATCAATCGGGAACCCCAGCTTCTTTCAATGAGGGAATTTCGGCTGGAGGTACTCCAAGCCCCCTTCTAACACTTTCAGTAATTCTGAAGGACTTTTCAATGCTAATTTTTTTCTCGAGTAAATAGTTCATAATGTCATCTCTGCAGGTAATCACATCAGTTAGGCTCAAATTTTTTTTAGACATTAACTGTTCAATATTTCCTTTTCACACATTTTTCCCGTGACTTATTCCAGAAATTCTGACTAAATCGGAAAAATAGTTTATCTTGCCCTTACAAGCTTTAACTATCTCTCGTGTTTTTTCTGTGCCGAACTCAGGCAGGCCCAAAGTTCCGGCGGTCTCTCCAAGAACTTCCAAATGTTCTTGGGAGATATTCAATACAGTAATATCTCCAAACATTCTAAGTATCATCTTGTCTCTATAGCCAATCTTTTCTAAATTGACTCCGGTAAATTTTGATAGTAAAGCCAAAATTGTTGGATCATCTTGACCCAAAATATCGAATTTAAAGAGTGAATCTTTTAATGCATCCTTCTCAAAGTGAGTAGTTAACCATTCGCTGCTTGTATCATTTGCTGGAAAGTTAACCGGGGTATATTTATAGATCGAATCTCCTCTAGGAATTACTATTATTCCCCCGGGATGCTGACCTGTAGTTCTTTTTACATTGATCACCTTAGAAGCTAATCAATGTAATCTCCCTTTGTTGTACTCTAGATTATTGTCTTGTAGGTAATTCTTTGCCAAGGCGAAGGATGTTTTCTCGGCAACCGCTGAAATTGTTCCAGTTCTAAAAGTATGTTCCCTTCCAAATAGTTCACGAAGAAAGTTATGCGCTTTTTGTTGATATTTACCAGAAAAATTTAAGTCAATGTCTGGTACTTTCTTTCTCTCAAGTCCCAAGAAAGTTTCGAAGGGAATATTTTGTCCATCAGTAAATAATTCAACCGCACAATTAGGGCACATCTTGGGGGCTAGATCAAAGCCCGACTCTCTAAATCCTTCATGCAAGTTGAAGTAAGAACACTGATCACAATAATAATGGGGTGGAAGGGGATTTACTTCACTGATTTCTAGAATGTACGCCAAGAAGGAAGAACCTACAGAACCTCTTGACCCAACTAAAAATCCTTCTAATTTTGATCGTTTAACCAGCAAGTGTGCGCATCAATAAACAGCTTCAAAACCATTCTCTACAATACCGCTAAGCTCTCTATACACAGTTGTTTGTAGGTAAGTATCAGGCCTGGGGCCATATTTAGAGACCAATTTTTCAGAAATATACTTTTTAATATTTTCCAAAGCCCCATCAATAACGGGTAATGCTAATTTCGTGATATTAATTTGAATGTCAGAGGAGATAGATTCCACAATTTCCTCCCTGTACTTAAAAAATAGTTCTTCAATTTCTTCGCCGTTAAGCTCTAAAAAATCAAATTCTTGAATAAATTTTTCGGTTGTTCTAAATGAATAATCTGGTAAGACATCATTACTGCCTTTACTAGAATACAGAGGATGTCTTTTTCCTCCTATATTTTTCGCGTGTACCAAAACCTTATACTGTTCTATTTCTCTATAGAAAAGGTACTTTAAACAATAATTAGCAAGGATTTTGAATCTACATTCTTTTGCTCAGAGATAAAACTTTTTAAGTAATAACTTAATTTCTTCCAGAGAATAAAATCCTCTTTTAATCTCGTGCAAAAACAAAGAGGGGGGTGGTAAGCTTAGATAATCCATCTTAGCTCCTTCTCTTTGAAATAGTTCAAAGTCATCTTTAAAGAGAGCGTTTAAAACTCCACTATTTGTTGGTGAAGAAAGAATGATTAAATCTTTTCTATTTGATTGAATTTCTTCTCAATTTAATCTAGGNTATTTGATTGAATTTCTTCTCAATTTAATCTAGGGCGATCAAAAAATTTCTCTGTATGAGCCTTTGAAATAAGTTCATACAATCGATAAATTCCTTCTTGATTTTTAGCAAAAATAATGACATTGGTCCCAAAGAAATTTACCAACATTTTTTGTTGCTCAAAGGCTGAATTTAAAAGTTCTAAATTTTCATAAATATAAGGATCTAAGGATAATTCAACAAGTTGTTTTTCTCATATCTTCCAAAGTCTAACCAAACAGTGTGTATCATACTCCGAAGAGTGCAACTCTTGCTCTACTATACTTAAGGACATTTTTTTAGAAATTGCAGATAAGGAGTAAGACTTTGACTTTTTATCCCCCTCCAGGGCTTTTGCCAATAACAGAGTATCCAAGAGGGGCAACTCCAAAGGCTCTAAGCCGGCTTTTTTGTATTGAGCGTTTAAAAAAGGTAGATCAAAATCAAAGCCATTATGGGCCATTAGTATAGTTCCTGAAACATACTCCTTAACCTCTTTGAGCACTTGAACTTTGTCTCTACCCATAATATCCAGCTTTTCTGCAGTGATGTGTGTTAGATTAATGATTTCTCGGCTGAGTTCTTTCTCGCACTTGAGATAGCTATGATAGTTATCAATCACCATGCCCCGGCTATATTTAAGGATGTAGATTTCTATAATCTCGTCAAAAATTGGATTTAAGCCAGTGGTTTCTAGGTCAAAAATAGAGAAGATTATTTCACTTTTTGGAGGAAAAAATTTAAGGTTTGAAATAATTTGTAATCGTTCTGGAATAACTTCCATCTCTGACCCATATAGTGGTTTTAAGTTGTGTTTTTTGGCACTTTTTTCCGATTCTGGAAAGGAATGTGCATTGTTAAAGTCAGTAAAAGCTATGGCTGAATGGCCCATTTCTGACATATGACTAGACCACTCTTCTGGAGAAAATAATCCATCAAAACTAGAAAATTTCGTATAAACATTTAGTGGGAAGGCTTTTTTAGGAGAATTATCCTCTAACTTGAACTCTTCTAGAGGTTCAGCTGCTTGGATGGAAACTATTCGACCGTCATATCTGAGAATATCTCGATTTTCTACCTTAAATTCCAACTCAACTCATCGATTGATTCGTAAAAGATTGGGTAGATCTGGCTTTTGTTTTTCTGGTAGAGATTGTGTATTCAAAAATAAAAAATATTGTTCATAACCATTAGTTATACCCACTTTATAAGTCAAAGGTCTTTTTTGTCCGCTTCGACCATAACGATTTTCAATAATTTCTGAAAAATAAATCTGAAAGATGCCTTTAATCCTTGATTGCTCTTCTCCGTAATTATTAGATATGTTGTTTGTCGGACTAACCGTAGAAGAATTAATTGCCTTGGCGTCTTGAATGATGTGCTTTTTAGAAACGGTGTTAGGTAAGGGTAAATTTTCAACCTTCAAAACAGACAAAGAAATTTGCTGATAATTAAAAAGATACTCTAAAAAATTTTGCAAATTTTTTAGGTGAAAAATGAAAAATTTCTCATGAATTATATTCTCAGCTTTTAGTATTAGTTGAGGGAATTCAAAAATTAAATGATTTTCGTTGAATTTAATTTTTTTTTCTTGAACTGGGTCTTGACTTTGCTCGTGCATATAAAGCTTGAATCATTCAGATAATAGGTTGAAAATTGTTTTAGCATCATATAAAAATTGCAATTCAATATGAATGAAACAAACGGGTGAATTGAAATTAAAGAAACGAATCAACTCATAGAATTTGGGTTCATCGAAATAAGAAACTAAGATATCGAATCGATCTCGCGTTTTTGAAAAAAAGCCAGAAAAATTGGCTCTTTTTGTCAATTCTTCAAATTCCTCTTCACTAAAAAAACCTAAAAATTCTACAAAAACTTTTTGAAATTTTTTATTTCTTTCTGCTTTAATCATCTATAAATTTGATAGTCAATTAAATAGATTAGAGTTTTTAAAAACTAGCTCAAAAGAGCTAGTTTTTAAACGCAAAAACCTAAATTATCAAGTAATTAGGATAAGTATCTGCTTTTAATATCAGGATACTTTTTCAACCAATCTTGAATTAGATGATTTCTTTTTTTCGATACGATCTTGGAAAATCATTCATAATAATGATCCCAATATTCTATTCACAAAGCTTGATTTTCCATTAGATTATTAATTTGTGGATTTAGTTCAAATGCTGAAGCTTTAGAAAACAGGAGTAATGGATAGATTTTGTTCCTGCACTTAAAATACCTTTCTCTCGTTAAAATTCATTGGTTTCTGCGCGCCCAACTAAAAATTTTTAAAGGACATGTATGTGGAAGAATAATTAAACATGAATTTTTCAATTGATGAAAGTCCCCTGGGATGCCAGACAATATTGAAAGTATTTTTTTGGCTCCCATTCCTGCTATCACGATTACAACTTCTGTAGTCGCGCAATCTATTTTTGGAACTTTTTCGAATCCGTCAGACAATATAAATTCTGCTTTTTGAGATAAATTCTGCCTTTCATAAAGTTCTTGAGACTCTTTAAGTGCGATGTTGCTTATATCGATATTCCAAACTTTTTTTACAATATTTTCCTTTAACAATTTAATGCCTAAGAGGCCTCTATCGGCCCCTATATCGACTAATAAAGCATTATTAGGAGAGAAGCAATTTTGCTGAATTAATTCCTGAATTTGTTGAAATCTTATGAAGAATTAAGAGTATCTTGTATATCATTCTGTTACAGTCGCTTCGTTCAGATCGACATTTATCTCAGATCTTTGAGGGTATCTAAGGTAGGTAGATTTATATTTACCTTCAAGTTGTAAAAAAGACGGTGCCGTAAAGTTTTGATAATAATTGATCACTGGTAAATGTCTACTCCTTGGAATGACCTCAATGGTTGAGGAGGGAGATACAACATAGGAAGGAATATCAACTTTTTTGCCATTTAAAAGAATATGACCATGAGAGACTAATTGTCTGGCTGCTCTTCGTGTATTTGCCATCCCAGATCTAAAAACTAGGTTATCCAACTTACTCTCTAAGAGTAATAAAAAGTTCAGGGATAAAGACCCTTTCATTTTTTGCGCCATTGAGAAAAACCTTCTCATCTGTTTTTCTCGCAATCCGTATAGCAAGGCCATTTTCTGTTTTTCTCGCATTTGCTCACCATGCAGGCTATATTTTTTAAACCTTGTCGGACCATGCTGCCCTGGAGGATATGATCTTTGCTTTCCTTTGGAAAATTCTCTTTCATCTTCATAAAAAGAAAACCCATATTGACGGGCTTTTTTATAAAGAGGCCCTAAATATCTTCCCAATCTTATTTAATAACTCCTTGCTTTTTTCACGTTCTAACTGTTTTTACTGAAGTTTTAACAGAAAAAGGTTTGCCAGTTTTGGCGCAAATTAAACGAAAACTTTGGATATTTAAATTCCACGCTCTTTTAGTCGCATTCATTGCTTTTGACCTATTATTTCCGGTAATTGAATGCCTTCCAGTTTCTCTATCCAATCTATTTCCCATAAGCTTTTAAGGCTCGGATCCTTTTTCTAAACTCTCTTGAGCAAGTCTTCTTCTTTCATCTAATTTTTTGCCCAGAGACTCAAAGCTAAGATCAATCCGATCTGAAGCTTCTGAGAAAATTTGACTCAGCTCCTGCTCTCTTTCCTCTAAGTATTCTTTAATGCCCTGTAATTCTTTTTGTATTTCTGAACTTAATACTTCTCTCCTTGATCGTTCAAATTCACAGGCTTGCTTGTAGCTGCCTGAGGCTTTTTGTAGGGATTGAATTTCTCTCTCTAATGAAGAAAGTCCATCTTTTATGTCATGAATATCTATCTTGCTTTTTTCCTCTCTGTACCTTTTAAAGTTAAGGCGCGCTCACTCTTCGAGACTAGGCATTAAAGGTTTTTTCACAGGTCTTAATTTCTTTCGATCAAATTCTTCTTCCCTTTCTTCAAGAGCCTCTAAGATGGAAAGATAACCCTCATCCTCAATGTCATATAACTCTGATTCATCAATCTTAAAGGAGGTTGAGGCGCAGGATTCCACTAAACTTAATTTTTCTTTAGATTTCAAAAAGTAATCTGCTTCGCTTAATTTCTCCACTAAAGTTGGATCTTGCATTTCTCCCCTATCGGTAATATTCAATTGATTTCCTCAACTTTCAACCCCCTTAATGGTAAATACTCTTTTTGCGAATTGAGTTAACATGTCCTTAAATTTATATCTCACCTCTGATGAAGTAAAATGATTTTCTTTTCAACTGTGAAATTGTGCTTTTTCGAAAGATTTCAATCTTTTAAAACTTTCTTCTTCATCTGATTCTTGTGGAAAATCATCTTCAAATGTTAAGGACCTAAATGAGTATTTTTTATCTTGTAGTCTTTTGTTAAGGTCATTTTGGGCCTTGTGCAATAATCTTTCCAATTTTTGTAAATCCTTTTCTTCCGCCTCTTTACCCAATTTTTCTTTTAATTTTCTTTCTTGCAGAGGAGTTAATTTTGTTCAAACTTGATCAATAATTAAGAATTCTTCATCATTAAGTATTTTTGGAGATAAACCTATCAACTCATTTACTCTGGGAGTGGTGTACTTTAGGTCCGGTCTATAGTAAATCAGCCTTTTCATTTCAGGAGATAACTTAAAGTGAGATTTATCCATTTTGGGGAGATACTTATAGAAAAATTCAGAAGGTTTTGGCTCAGAAAGATAATAGCCTAGTGTTTTAAATTCATCAACCATCTCCTTATAAACCCTTTCTCACTCCTCCTTTCGCTTTCTTGATTCTTCCAATAAATTATCTTGTGCAGCATACATGCTTTTTAGCTTTAATACTATAATCTCTGAAAATTCCCGAATTAAATCTTTTTTTCTGGATAGAATTCTTTCGATGTGAGCGATGCCTTTATCTGCTCAATCAGTTCAAATTTGATTAACAGAATCATTTAACAATCCAACGTGGCTGGCATAACAATTACTGATTTCTTGTTGAAACGAAACCACCTGATCTCGGATCGAGTTTAAGAACGCAGAATACTGCTTTTCTACACTTTCAACTTTGAGTTTTAAGGCATATATTTCCTCTCTATATTCTTCAACTTTATGATTAAATATCTCTTTTTGCTCCTTAAGCTTTCTAGACTCTTCTTCATAATTTGGAATGCTGTCCATGCTATTGAGATTTTCAAGATAATTAACTAGTTTTGTTCGTTCTTCATTAATTTTTTTCTGAACATTGTATTTAGATAATTGCAACGCTCCTTGAATTTCCAATTGTTTTAAGTGTTCTTTTTTTCTGACTGACTCTTGAGCCTGTAATCTTCGGGTGATTAAACGTGACAAATTGGCATCTTGTGCTAAAAACTCCAATTTCATTTCTGACTTTTTAGCTCTATGAAGAGTATTTAATTTATCAAAGAGAACTTTTTCAATTTCTCTTTGATAAAAAATAATTTCATTTAACTGGTTATTTAAATCGGCGACAGCATTCCCGACAGATGCATCGTTCTCAAACAACATCGATTGAGAGCCAAAAATTGACAGATAAAACTGGGGCGAGTAATCTGGATATGCCTCTGAAAATTTTTTAATTTGCTTGTCAAATTCTGCGAGAACTTTACCAGTTCCTTCGATTTCTTCGAAAAGACGTTCTTGCTCTTTTTGGGTATTAACGTAAAAGATATCTGAATCAGGCTTCTTTCCTTCTTCAGCTAATTTTTCTTTAAGTATCCTCAGGTAAGACGATAATTCTTCATTCTTCTCTTGTAATCTTCTTAACTTTTCATCCAGAAGGTTTTTAAAGCTGCTATCTTGTTTTTCATATTTTCCTAATTCTGTCTGTTTGTGAGTCTTATCTCACACACTAGGGCATTTTTCTGATTTTTCCTTTTTTCTTATTAAAAGATCAATTTCATGAGGAGTTAGTTTGTTATAGAAATTTTTCAATTTAAAGGCAAATGAATCCACATCTAAATATCTTGGGGAAATTAATGTTCAGAAATGGTGATTACTATTGAGTTGCTGCACTTCTGGCGATGAAAAATGCGGACTAAACAAAGCTGCCCTTTTTTTCTCCGGTGTTAAATTAGACATCATGCGCTTATAGTCATCCACCGGAGATGGCAATAATTCGGAAACATCGGTGACCACTTTCTTCACCTCCTTAACTTCTTTTTCCGCAATAGACTGTTCAGAATCGTCGCTANACTGGCCCCGCCCGGCCCTCCATTAGACCTATTGGCTTGGCCTGTTAGATCCATTGGAGAGCAAACATCAGAAGCAGATTGTAGAGTAGATTTTCAGCCGAATTTATTTTTCTTTTTTTCATGCTCATCTAACAAGACCTTTCCAAGGGCAATTTCATGCNGCAATAGATTCTTCAGGAGACTTTTCAGAATCGTCGCTATCACCTCCACTGGCCCCACCAAGCCCTCCATTAGACCCATTGGCTTGGCCTGTTAGATCCATTGGAGAGCAAACATCAGAAGCAGATTGTAGAGTAGATTTTCAGCCGAATTTATTTTTCTTTTTTTCATGCTCATCTAACAAGACCTTTCCAAGGGCAATTTCATGCTCCTCATTATCTAGCTCATAGCTCAGGTGTGTAAAGTCTGTGATAGTTTCTGTATTGCGTTCTTTTTTAGTTTCTTTTTGAATAACATCTTCAACCGGAAAAGATAGCTGATCTTTTTTATCAACATCTCAATATAAATTTGTGGGATGTTCTTTTTGTAAGTCGATAGATGAATCTAAAAAGCCAAAAATTTTGTTTAAATCCATAACTGAAAAAATTTCTTGAATTCTAGAAAGTTTATGCAATTTATCTAGTTTGAGAGAAATGAAAATATCTTTTCGGGCAAGTACAAAGTAATCTTCTTCTAACTTTTTAAAAAAGTATTTATGCTCATCGTATCGCATTTCATAAACTGGCCATTCTAAGCTACCAAAATCTTGAGATTGAGATAGATGCCCCGCATCTTTTAATAGTTGAATCATTCTGGAGGATAAGGCAAAAATATTTTTTTCCGCTTTCTCTCTTAATAAGCTGTACAGTTTGGACAACATAGCTGATAAATCGATCTTCATAATAATTACCTAAACGAAAGAATGAATGAGGTTAAAAATCCTGTATTAAGACTGTTAGCTTTAATTTTATGTTGGTATTTAAGTGCTAATAAGAGAAATTTATTGTTACTGAAAAAAGTTAAAAAAACAGTTAATTACATGTAAAGTTACGCTAGGTTTGTAACTGGGCAAAATAACTCAAGGATTTTAAGAATTTTCCATCACGAAATTAGGGGCTACAAAGTTTTCTTTTTTCGCTTCTAATTCTGATTCGGGTGTTTCCTGCTTATTTTCCGATAATTCATCTAATTCAAAAATTTTCTTAACCTCTATATTGTCTTCTTCATCAATAAAATTCGGGATTGCCTCGGATAGTTCCTCTTCTAAATCATCCCCTGGAAGCTCTTCAGTTGACTGTGAAAGAAAATCTACACTGTGAGTCACTTCTTTATTGTTACTTTCAATAGACTTTTCTTGTGCGGGGGGCTTTGATCAACTAGCTTCACTAGCTTCTTTAATTACCTTTGCGAGTGAAGATTCTGTCTTCTTGACCTTTTTAGGAAAAATTGGGCCTCATTTCCAATTATTAAATATATCTACCACATTTTTAGCGGTGCATGATAACAAGTAAAAAACAGTTACACAAGGGAGGATAGTCACAAAAGCTGGAGCTGATAAAACAATAGCAGTTAAAGCGCCAGCTATTAAAAAGAATCTTCTTCACCTTCCTAACTCTGATCATCTAAAACTAAACAGGTTAAGGAGATTTTCTTTAGAGAACTTATCAGACAGCCCTAACCTGTCTAATTTCAATGCTTAAGCTGCCCTAACTACCAGAGGTTGGTCAACATAATTTTTGAGTAAAGGCCTCCTGCTACGCCAGGAAGGCCGAAAAAAGGTACTAATTGTTCAAATAACTTTAATTTTAGTCACCTAGACGCTGTTTATAGTGGAGCGGGGGCAGAATTTGTGATTTTATCTATCAGCTCGTCTTCAGAGTGGCAACAAGATAAATTTCATCCATGTTTTTCTTGTAAAACTTTGGTTAAGTGGGAAACAAATGGCGGAGTTAAGGAGAGATTCAAAAAGTAGGAAAAAGGCAAGTCGAAAAGTTCTTCCTTGCTTTTCAGCCTAGACACTATTTTTCCTCCTGAAAAAATAATTATTTCATCGGCATGTAATAATTCCTCCATATCATGGGTAATTGAAATAACTGTCTTGCCATATTCAGTTGAAAGCTTTTTCATTAAATGAACAATCTCTACTTTTTCAATTGGAGAAAGCATTGAACTTGATTCATCGAATAATAAAAGAGAAGGATTAAAAGCTAAAACTGAGGCAATGGCCACTTTTTGTTTTTGGCCCCCTGAAAGGTTACTTGGAGATTTAGACTTCAAAAGATCAAGCTCTAAATACTCCATCAGCTTAGAAACAATATCTTGCATAAATTTTCTAGGTACTTTTTTATTTTCTAAACCAAAAGCCAATTCCTTTTCAATAGAGGAGGTAATAAATTGACTATCTGGATTTTGAAAGACGACCCCCAGGGAAGAAAAAATTCTTTGATAGCTGATTCTTGCAATCGCCTGGTTAAAAATTCTAATGCTACCTGATTGTGGCTTTAAGAGTCCTGTTAACAATTTAGAGAAAGTAGATTTTCCTGAGCCGTTGTGCCCGATTATGCAATAATACTTGGATTCTTCAAGATCGATTGAAAGGTTATAGATAAATGGAGTTTCCAGTGAATAGGAGAAGCAAACATTGTGGATTTCCACAGCTTTCCTGGGCGTGGCGTTAGACAATAGGCGAAAAATAGATCTAAAACATTTCTAGCGTAAGCCCCCCCCTACTGACGGGGGAGGCAATTTTCTAACTTCTTTAATTTTTAAGCTGAGAAATCTAACAATATAAACAGCTATAACCGCAAATATTAACACCCCTACTGCCACTCAGCTTTGTTGCTTGAAGCCAATAATCGCGCAAATAATAATAAAGAAAATTCAAAATAAAACAATTAACACTTTTTTCAAAGTGGCCTTGGTAAAACGAAAAATAGGATTTATTCACCACCATTTAGCCTTACTCAAACTTATGAATTAACACCAGACTATGTTGCCAATAACAAGAGCGGATCAACCATCCCGAAAGGAGAAAAGTAATATGAAGAAATTACAAAATAATAACACAAAATAATAAATAATAATGTAATTCCAAAAGCGACTAAATGAGTATTTTTTAAAGGATAAGACCTGAAATTAGTCCTATCTGCCTTGGGCAGGTAGGCCCTAGAAATCATAGCATTTGCCAGCTCTTTTGATTTAATCATGGAAATTATAAAAAGTGGAATAAATAATGATAGAAATGCTGAGGCTTTGTCTTTTAATCTACCATTTTTAAAATCAATCCCTCTACTAGACTGTGCTTTTACAATTCGTGTTGTTTCTGAAAGTAAGGATGGAATAAATCTAATAGCTAGTGAGATGATTAAGGTTATTTCTCTAACCGGAATTTTGAAAATTGACAATGGCTTAATAAAACTTCCAGCCGCGAAAGTAAACGCAGTTAGATCTGTTGTAAAGCTCAGAGCCTTTGACAGTGAGATGATCATTATTAATTTATTGGACATATTGAAGGCCAACATAACTTGTAAAAGGGTGAAAGTATATCAGGAAGGCACAAAACCTGCAATTTTAGTGCCCGCTGAAGTTTTCACCATAAAGGTTTTCATCTTTTCTACTAGAGGATTGTTTTGATTTGTGCAAGAGTTTCCTGAATTACAACAAGTATTTCCCGATGAATTTGCGCAAGCACACACTTTTTTTAATTCTTCTAAAGTGCTAGCTATTGCGATCGAATTGCAATTACCTCCGCCGGAGCATTTGCTATCGCCATTTTTAATACATCCCCGAATAATTTCTCCACCCAAAAATCATCCGGCTTCTATCTGGTTGTTTTGGCCGTTCGCTCCATTGGTTTTTACTGAGAAGGGCATTCTTGCAAAAATCGATAAAAATTGTTCTTTAAAGTCATAAAACTTACTATTCAAAAAAGTTTTATCTCAGAATCCTGGATTTTTATTAAAAATTCAGTTAATGAGTAGCAAAAAGCAATAAATTCCTATATAAAGTGCAATTAATTTTTGATATAAATCTTTAAAACAGCCTGTAAAAATCAAAACCGAAACCGTAAAAATAAATAAGGAAATGTGTAATAAGATCCCCAATTTGGAAAAAATCAAAAAGGTCAATAATATAAAGAGAAATAATTTCAGTGAGGGATGAGCTTTGACGGCTGGATTCGTAATTCGAGCATGAGCTCGAAGAGACGAATCTTCTCTGCTAGCTAGTGAATTGAGTGACATTAACTATGGATTCGGCCAATTGAGACACATTTCTAGGTTTGTGTAGCCAAATTTTTTCATAAATTTTTTGTTTTTCAGATAACTTTTCTATAAATTGGATTACCTTAGGCTTGATTAAAGAGGGGGGGCAATTTTTAAAAAAAGAATAAATTTCACTATTTGTTTGTAATTTTCCATCTTCAAAAAAGAGAACACGATTAGCGACTTCGAGAACAAAATCCATATTACTAGAAGCCAAAATTATCGTCGTCCCTTGTTGATGTAATTTTCTTACCGAGTCTATCACTTGTAGAATAGATTGCGGATCTAGTCCTAAAGTGGGTTCATCAAAAACTATCACTTTGGGCTCAAGTATCAAAATTCCTGCTAATGTAACCTTCCGCTTTTGTCCCCCGGAAAGCTTAAAGGGTGAGGAATAGAGTTTTTCAATCGGAAAAGAGAGATCGGATAGTATTTTTTTTGCTTTTATTTCTCATTCTTCCATTTGCCTTTGTTTTAAATTGAAAAGTATCTTAGGGCCAAAAATAATATCTTGTAAGACCGTCTCCTTAAAAAGCTGATATTCTGGAAATTGAAATACCATCCCCACCTCCCTCCTAATAGATTTATAGTTCTTTAATTTTGATTTATAAAAGAGTATTTTTTCCCCATTTGAAAAATAAATGTTTGCGGTAGGTGATCTTAAAAGACCATTTAAGTGCTCACAAAACACGCTTTTGCCGGACCCTGGGGGCCCAACAATACCATATATTTCTCCTTTTTTAAACTTACAGGAAAGAGAGTCTAAGACTCTCTTTTCCTTGAAACTACAACTTAAATCAAAAACTTCAAGAGCGCTATTCGGATCTGGTTGGTAAGAAAGAGCATTTTTTTTTTACTTTTGTAATCCAAGTAATTATTTCTATTAAAAAACATCCGCAAATGCTTCATTTTATATCCCAAAAATTAATTTAAAAAATATTAAAAAACAAAAACTAACTTTAATTTTATGGTCATAAATAGAGGTGTAAAAATAAGAAATTTAAATGCTTAAAAAGTTATGAGAAAGGTTGTTAATTATATTGATAGATTTATTGTTTAAATTCAGAAAATTTAATTCTCTCAGAAATTTGGAAACTTCTAAATCGGAAGTTGGGGCTTTTTTCACTTTTAAAGCCACATTGTTAGTTGTGACTCGTCTCTGGTGTTTTGTTAAATCACTAACGAGATACAGTTTTTTCTTTGCCCTGGTCATTCCAACAAACAATATTCTCCGCTCTTCTTCCATATCTTGTATCGTACTTGCGTAGTGTTTAGGAAACCTGCCTTCTTTTAAATTCAAGATGAAAACATAATCAAATTCACAGCCTTTGGCGCTGTGTACAGTTGAAATATTTAAATAATCTTTTTCTGTAATATGCCCTACAAAATGTTTCACATAAGCCAGCAGCAAATCAAATATTTTCTTAATGTTAAAAGATTTTTGACTAATAAAGTAAGTTAATGTGGCATAAAAATAAACAATATTTTTTATAGCTTGATATTTTTGAGCTGAAATTAACTTAATGAGATCGGACTTAATATTCTCCTTGATTCATTCAGTGAGAGTTTCCTTGCTGGAAGCCATAAATCTTTTGTTTTTGCAACCCTCTCGAATCTCAAAATTAATTAACCTTCACATATTTTTAATCTTGCTGATATACTTTCTGTCTTCCTTAGAAGTTCACTTTCCTTCAAAATTAGTTTTTGTTAAATGTCTTAAGCTTTTTATGATATCTGGTGAATACTCTTCTATTTGTTCTTTTAGGTAATCGGGTATTTCGTGTTTATCGAAAAAGAATTTAGAAATATATTTAACGGCAAAGGGGTCTTTCTTAAATTTCAAGGAAATAAAACAAATTAAAAAATAACTTTCACTTGTTCAAGAAATTTCTTTTGAAAAATTGAAGTCCAACAATTTTAGGCCTTTGGATCATAGCTGCTTTCTTAAAGATTTTGTTTCTAGGTGAGTTCTTGAGATAATCGCTACTTGGTTCAAATTAACTCCTTGTAGCTCTAAATTCTTAATGATTCCATAAATTTGTTTTGTTGTAGCTCCTGCTTTATCAGAAACTAATCAGCTAATCTTTTCTCCAATTTCATTCTTAGTGAACATTTCATTAAAAATATCTTTTTGGTCATTTTTGGTGATAAGTTGATGCGAAAGATTAAGAATATTTTGTGTAGACCTATAGTTTTGAGATAAGTTGAAGAATACAGTGGAGATATCTATATTCTTTTTGAAATAGTTAAAAATTTCCGGATAAGCTCCTTGGAATCCATAAATAGCTTGATTAGGATCCCCTACGAAAAAAATATTTCTATTTAAACCTGAAAATTCAGCAATAATTAAAAGTTGTAAAAAATTCATGTCTTGAAATTCATCGACCAAAATCTTTTCAAATTTTGACTGTACGATCTGCTTTCTCTTCGCGCTATTGTGTACTAGATAATGAAAATAAATAATTAAATCATCAAAATCAAACATTTCACGTTCATCTAAATATTCCTGGTATCTAATAAATATTGAATGTAAGAGTTCGATTATTTGAGGCCTTCTATTTTTGTATCGGGCATCTACTTTTTTATTTAGTCGAGAAGAAAACCAATCATAATTATTCATTTTTAGCTGAAAGTTGCTTTTTAAATAGTTTTCAATCTTATTTCTAGAGATAGAATTTTCTGTTTCTTCTTTAATAATTCCACAAATATCTTCTTTAACTTCTTCCGTGTCTTGAGAGAAATAATCATTTACCTGACGATGAACTTCTTCATTTAAGAAAAAATTACGTTCTCGACTTTCTCAAATTAAAAGCCTATTAATTTTTTGATTCAATAGTTGCGAAAGATCGTTTTTAAATTCTTCTTCTAAAAATTTTTTACATATTGAGTGTAGTGTTCCAGCATATTCAAATTCTCTTTTGGCCCTTACAAATTTGTCTATTCTCGCCTTGATTTCGATAATGCCCCTATTTGTATAAGTAACCAATAATATTTTTCTAGGCTCTATTTGCTTTTCCAAATAAGTTCTAATTTTTTCAATTATCACAAAAGTTTTTCCTGAACCTGGCCCAGCAATAATTCCTACATTTTTGGGTTCATCATAATCAATCACTTTTTGTTGTTGAGAGTCGGGAATTTGGGCTTTTTTAAAAGTTGACAATGCTTGGATGCGTTGGGGAGCTAAAAACGCATTAACTAGAAACTATTAATGAAATAAAAATGTTTTATATCCATAAAAAAAATTTAAAAGGATACTCGGTAGTTAATTACTTAAAGACAGAAAAATTTCAAAATCAAATAAAACCCCAAATACTTAAATTAATCAACAAAAAATGAATCTATAAAAATAACTTATCTCCATTATTTAATTCAAGCGAAACTATAACGTCATCGGTAATCTCCAAGTTAAATAACGATTCAATTTCTAAATTAAATGATCATAGNAGTTAAATAACGATTCAATTTCTAAATTAAATGATCATAGCAGCTATTTAGGCAAATGAAGTGAATTTTTTTTAACTAATTTAGTAGATTTCTGCAGAGAAACTAAATTACAAGATTGATCGAAACTAAACCTAAGAAAAAATTGAAACTTAATTAAAAAATCGACTGAGGATAGTAAGAGATATTTTTCTGTCAAAATGAGAAGCCAAAAGGTTGCAGATACGTGATTTTTAAATCTACAAGAAATGGCTATGCTTAAGCTAAAAAATTCTAAATATAAATTTTTTTTAGAGCCTGGAGATTTTAATGATCATCAAGATCAGGATCTTTTTTTATCAATTATGTATCATTTTGTTTCCTTTTTGCCTTCCTGTGAAAGTTACCTCAGCTGAAATAAATTTACTGAATTAAATACTGTAAAAGCTCAAAATGATTGTAAAAATGAATGTGAAATTACTGGATGAGAGTTTGACTTTTTTGACACTAAGAATTTACATATTGTTGACTTTAAATTTCAAAAAAAGGAGTGGGACATTAATTGAATTTGGCAATTACTTTTATATGTATATTTGCTGGATTTCTACTATGGAATAAAGTCTAAAGGAATCGCTGTAGTTAATACTTTTTCTGGAAAAAAATTATCTATTTCCTTAAAAGAATTGTTCTCTGAAGGGGGAGAGAAAAAATTTTTTGAATTAATGAAATTAGAAATTTTAGATTACGAAAAAATTAGATTTATGAATAGAATTTTGTCTTGCTTTAAAGAATGGACAAGTACAGAGCTTTTAGAAGAAATTATTAAAAATAACTTTTTTTGTCCAAGATGCGACAAGCAGGTTAAGCAATATCAAACTTTTATACAACAGTTAAATAAATCAAAAAAAGATCCTCAATTTTTGTCTAATATTCACTCTCCCAAATGAGTTTGAGATGAGTGAACTAAATTTATTAATTAAATAGTTACTTTAAATCAAACCCTTGAGAAAACTTTTCATTTTTAGATTTTTTTTGATGATCGGCGAATAGCGATTGAAATTTTTTTCTAGAAAATTTAACATTGTGCTTTTCTAGAATTCTTTCAATTAAAGCGAGCGGAACTCCCTCCCTCTCTACTAAGATTAAGGCTTGGGCTTCAATATTTAAGTCGTTATTGGAGATAAGATTATTGATTTTTTCTTTTGATCGCACAAGTAATTTGTCAAATATATTGAATTCTTCAATAATTTTTAATCTAATTTCTTGATTACAATTCTTAATTTCAGAATGTAAAGGAGATAATAAATCAATAGAAAGCTGAATCAATTTGAGGATCAGCTGTTCACAATCTCTAGCTTCAAGAAGGTTAAGTGCTAAAAAAGATCTTCTGAGTAATTTTCTTATAACATAACCTCTACCTTTATTGGAAGGGTAAAGCCCTTCAGATAACAAGATAACAGCTGTGCGCATGTGATCAGCAACAATCTGAAATTGGGCCTTAAGGGATGAAGACAAGGATTTATTAGAACATAATGGATTATCGCTGCTCAAATATTTATGAGGACAAGATTTTTCTAGTTCTTTAATTAATGGACTAAATTGGGAGCTACAAAATAAATTTTCAGCTCCCTCTAATATAGTGATGAGCCTTTCTAGCCCGGCTCCAGTATCAATATTTTTATTATCAAGCTCTGTATAAGTGCCCCCGTGTGATCAAAATTGACTAAAAACAATATTTCAAATTTCTATATATCTCTCATTATTAATGCCTGCCGTTAACAGCTTTATACCCATTTTTTCTTCATCATATTTTTGTCCTCGATCAAAGTAAATTTCGGTACAGGGCCCGCAAGGTCCATCGCCGATTTCTCAAAAATTAGCCTTTTCTAATTTCACTATCGTTAAATTCTCGCCCAATAAATTTTTTCAAATTTGTTCACTTTCTAGATCATCTTGATGAACAGTCACTACAAGCTTAGAGAGATCCAATTTTATGACAGAACCTAAAAATTCAACAGCATATTCTATAGATTCTTTTTTAAAATAGCCTCCGATTGAAAAATTTCCCATCATTTCAAAATATGTGCTGTGTCAAGCGTCCTGTTCAATGCTAGAAATATCAACAGTACGCACTACTTTTTGAACGCTAGTGCAAATTTTTGTTTTTTCCTTATTGTTAATAAACTCTTTTTTAATGGCAAAAAGGCCAGAATTAACAAAAAGAGTGGAATTATCCTCCTCGGGAGGAATTAAAGAAAGTGGGGGTAAGATTTCGTGATCTCTGATCTTAAAAAAATCTATCCAAGCTGCCTTTAGGCTGCTTGGAGATCAAATCATTCTGGACATTTAATGGAATTCTCGATAAATGCCGGAACCTAAACATCTTTTTTTATCAGTTGCATAAAAAGCAACTAATTGGCCTGGCGTAGAGATATAGCAATTTTCATGTGCAAAAATTCAATCATCTCCTTGTTTGTATTCCAAATTTCCTAATAAAAAATCCCCCGTATACTTAAATTTCAAATAAATTTTCTCGCTTTTTGATGGAGCTCCGTTAATTCAAGTCAACTCATTAACTTTACACTGGCTGGACATTAAATATTTCTTTCGTTTACTTTTTTTACAAACAAATAAAACCTTACTTTCTGGATCCTTTTTACATACATAGTATTTTTCTGTTTCTCCGGAGACATTAATTCCTTTGCGTTGATTAAAAGCAAAAAGATATACACCCTGATGAAATCCTAACTCTTTTTTGCTTTCAACATCTAAAACCTTGCCCTGGCGCTCATCCAAAAATTCCAACACAAAACGCTTAAAATTTCGTTTTCCTATGAAACAAATTCCAACACTTCCTTTTTTATTTCAATTTGGGAAATTATTTTCTCTAGCTATTCTTCTAACCTCTGCTTTACTTTTAACACTTCCTAAAGGAAAGATCACCTCTTTTAACTGATCTTGGGAAAGTCTTGATAAAAAATATGTTTGATCTTTACTGGAGTTGTCAGCAACTTCTAAAAAATATTGAGCTTGGGTGTTGTCGAAACTAACCTTTGCATAGTGACCTGTCGCTATCTTTACATGCTTTCCAAAATCTTGCTTTACCTTTTGCAGAAATCAGCCAAACTTAATTCTTTTGTTGCATTCAACATCTGGGTTTCCTAAATAGTTATTACTTAAATTTGACAGATATGGCATAAACACTTCTGACCAATATTCACTGGTGAAGTTGTAAATGGTTAAAGGAATATCGAGCAACTCCGAGACTCTTTTAGCGAAATTAATATCTTCTGTCTGAGATTCGCAATCAGCGTCTAAATCTAATTCATTAACATTTCTGTCTCAATTTATCATGTGAGCTCCATATACTTCATATCCTGATGTTTTCAAAAAAAGAGCCGCCACAGAAGAATCCACGCCTCCCGAAAGGGCAACCACAACTGTAGGCTTTTTTAATTGTAGGTTGATATCTTATATATCTAATTAAGGATGGATACAAATAAGAAAATCACAGAAATTAAAAAAAACCTACAAAAACATGACGATCAATACTACAAGGGAGAAAGCTCAATTCCTGATGAAGCATATGATTTTCAGGTAAGAAAAATGCAAGCCTTGGGGGTCAAAGTAGAAGAAATGAAAATTGGACACGCATTATCGGAGCCGTCACAACTCAAAATCAAACATCATTTTCCTATGTTATCTCTTAATAACGCCTTTTCAGAGGAAGAGCTTTTTTCATTTTTTGATTCTCATAAAAAGCTATTAAACATTCAAGGAAAAGACTTATTAATTGAGTACTTTGTGGAGCCTAAAGTGGATGGAGTGAGTGTCAGCCTTCACTATCAAGGGGGTAAATTAACAGAGGCGATTAGCCGGGGAGACGGTAAACATGGAGAAAGCCTAACTCATCATATTAAAAACATAGACGCCATTCCCAAAGAAATAAGTTTTTTTGATGATATTTTCGTCAGGGGAGAAATTTTTATTACCAAAAATAATTTCGAGTTAATTAAAACGACCTTAAACAGTGAAGATAAAAATTTTATTAGCGGAAGAGGTTACGTTGCTGGAGCTCTTAGATTAAAAGATGTAAGCAAGATTAAAGATAAAAAATTATCCTTTGTGGCTTATCAGGCAATAATTGAAAAAGGAAGTGCATATAAAACTCAAGAAGAAATTCTGCAATTTTTAGCTTCTTGTAATTTCCCTGTTCACCCTAAAAATCTCACATCAAAAAGCTCCAATACAGAAGAAATTCTAAATTTTTTATCACAATTTGGAGCCACTAGAGCAACTTTATCCATTCCTAATGATGGGCTGGTCATTAAGGTAAATTCTCTAGAGAATTATGAAAGAATAGGATATACTTCTAAATTCCCCAAATGGGCCATTGCATACAAATACCCGAGCCTCATTAAAACCACCTTACTAGAGAAAATCGAAGCTACTGTTGGGAGAAGCGGTCGAATCACATACATAGGAAAATTACAACCAGTGTACATAGATGGAAGTTGAGTAAAATGAGTGTCTCTTCATAATCACGACAATATAAAACAGCTAAAACTGAATGAAGGAATTAAGGTTCAAATTTACAAATCTGGAGAAATCATTCCGCAAGTTCTTTCGGCGGAAGACCAGGTCAGTGAAGTTTTTCCCAAAATCACTCACTGTCCATCTTGCAAATCTATTCTTCTGAACAAGGACGGCAACAAGATGCAGTATTGTATTAATGAGCATTGCGAAAGAAAGAATATTTGCAAGATTATTTACTTTTGCTCTAAAGAAGGTGTAAACGTTGAGGGATTATCTGAAGGAATTATTACAAAATTGTTTAATGAAAAAATTATTAGCAGCATTGCAGATATTTATTCCTTAGAAGATAGAAAAGAGACTATTTTCGCCTCAAAGAGTCTAAACATTAAAGAGAAATCTTTTAATAAGCTCTTATTTTCTATTCAGAAAAGCCTATCATCCCCTCCAGATAAATTGCTTTCTGGTCTGGGAATCGAATTTGTGGGGTCTGAGGTATCTAAATTACTCTTAAACAAGTTACTCAACATAAATAATGTGCTGTTCTCTTCAATAGAGGAAAAATTAAGAATACCTGGGGTTGGTCCCAAAGCATCCTGGGCGATAAAAACCTGAATAGAAAAATCAGAAAATTTAGAGTTAATTAATTCATTAAAAAAGGTAGGATTTAATTTTGAAAAACAACAAGAAAATGTTATTGTCCAGGAAAAGGGACACTACCTTTTTGAAAAAACTGTTGTAATTACAGGAAAGTTCTCTATTAGTAGAGATGAGATTCAAAAAATTCTAGGTCAAAAATATGGAATAAAATTCAGCAAAAATGTTTCCAAGAATGTGAACTTTATATTTGCTGGAGAGGACGCTGGGGATAAATTACAACAAGCGCGCAAAAATAACATTCAGGTTTTAAATAAAGAAGATGTAGAGCGGCTTTTGCAATCTAAATAGAGCATGATCTCATTGAGAGAATTGCTTGCAAATGCTGAAAAATCAAACCCTAAAAAAACCAAATATCGTGCATCTGGGTGGATCAGATCTGCGCAAAGATTTAGTTCAATCAACTTTATATACATTAATGATGGCAGCGGATTGACTGGGCTGCAGGTTGTGGCTGATGATGATTTATGCAAACATATTTCTTTACTACCTGGAAGTGCTATTGAAGCTACAGGAGAACTAGTGCCTTCTATAGGTAAAAGGCAGAAATTTGAAATGCAAGCTGAAAAAGTCACGATTTTGAAACAAGTTTGTAAAGATTTTCCACTGATGCCAATAAAAATGAACTTTGAATACCTTAGAACTCAACAATTAGTTAGGCATAGAACATCTTTATTGCATGCTGTATATGAAATTCGAAGAGAATTGATTCAGGGTATTTTTTCATATCTTTATGAAAGAAAATTTTTTCCAGTTTTAGCTCCTGTCTTAACCCAAAATTCTTGCGAAGGTGGGGCTGAACTTTTTAGACTATCAAAAGAAAATGCTTCTTTCTTCAATAAAGAAGAAATTCTTTTGAGTGTTAGTGGTCAATTCTACTGTGAAATCATTGCATTAGGTTTGAGAAATAGTTTTTCTTTTGGTCCTACTTTTCGTGCTGAAAAATCAAATAGTGCTTCTCATTTGGCTGAATTTTGAATGCTCGAAGTTGAGATGGCTTTTACCAACTTAGAAGAAATTATCAATTTTGCACATAATTTTTTAATAGGTATGATTTCAAGAATTTTAGAGCAGTGTCATGATGCTCTATACTTGCTGTCCAAGGTAATCCCGGCTAATGAAAATCTAATTGAAAAATTGAAATCTTTAACTTCTGAAGAATACAAGGTAGTGACATATAAAGAGGCTTTAAAGCTGGTGAATAAAAAATGGGGAGCAGACTTGAATAGGGAAGATGAGCAAAGACTATGCCAGTCTTTGTCTGCAAAAATAATCTTTATAACAGAATTTCCTTCTGCTTTAAAACCTTTTTACATGAAAAGAAGTAAAGATCAAAAAATAACTTATTCTTTTGATTTATTAATAGAGGGGATAGGGGAGCTAATGGGAGGCTCCGAAAGGGAGCCTTCCTTGAAAATGCTAAAGAATAATATTAAAGAATTTAACTTAAATGAGCAAGAACTAGAGTGATACGTAAAAATAAGAGAGTATGGTTATTATTCATCTGCGGGATTTGGAATGGGCTTTGAAAGATTGTTAATGCTTCTCACTGGATTAAAAAACATAAAGGATCTTTCTGTTTTTCCTAGATGTTATGAATACTTGCAAATTTAATTAAGCTTGACAGACAGAACACTCTTCCAGTTGTAAGTTTTTAGTTCTCACATAATAAAGGGACTTTAGTCCCTTTTTATGTGCATACAAATATAGTTTGACCAGATCTCTGGTGGTAGAGTTGTTTGTTACATAGAGCACTGTTGAAATTCCTTGATCAATGTGCGTCTGGATCTTGGCTGACATATCAATCAATTTTTTTTGATCCAATTGATAAGCGGACTGAAAAAGATGTAGATTATCTTTCGACAAAAATGGCATCGGAAAGTAAGTAATGGAACTACCATACATTCTGGTCTCAATCGGTGAAATAATTGGTTGAATGGATGCGGTAGCTCCTTGTAAGTAGCTAATGCTCTGTGTTGGAGCTATTGCTAAGCGATAAGCATTATATAAACCTTCTTTCTTAACTTTTTCCCTTAGGTTCTGTCAGTCTGATGGGGTGGGTAGTTTAATCTTGTTGAATAAATTTTTCACTTTTTCTGATTTAGGTAGATATGAAGTGGTGCAATATTGATCGAAATATTCTCCCGAAAAGTAATCAGATTTTTCAAAATCTTTGAAAGATTTTCCCCTTTCTTGAGCCAATTTTGAGCTTGCTAAAAGTGAGTAATAGTTTACTGCAGCAAAGAAAACATCGGCAACTTCTAGAGCTTCTTCAGAACTGTACTCCAACCCACTTTTAATTAAAAAACCGGTAAAATTCAGCAATCCAAGTCCAACTGATTTATACTCTTGATTGGCTTTTCTCACGCTGGGCGCATTTTTAATCGCTGTCAAATCGCTGACCGCACTTAAGGCTCTCATGGAAATCTCAATAATTTCTTCTAATTTGCCATCATGTAATACATTAACTAGGTTTAAAGAAGCCAAATTACAAGATACATCATTTTTAATTTCATCTGGCTCTCCATAATCTCGAATATGAGAACTTTCTTGAATTTGAAAAATTTCAGTACACAAATTACTCATTTTTATTTTTCCCAGGCGCTTTAAGGGATTTTGTTTGTTTGCGTTATCAATGAAAATCACATAAGGATACCCTGATTCGAACTGGGTTTGAGCTATTTTAGTCAAGATACTCCTAGCAGATAACTCTTTTTTCAGTATCATTGGATCCTCGACAAGTTTGTCATATCATTCATCAAAATTGAGATCTGAAAGATAAACACCATATCTTTGATAAATTGTGTTTGGTTCGAAAATACAAAAATTTTTATCATCTTTTGCCAACTGCAAAAACTTATCAGGAATAATTAATCCTATTGAGAGTGTTTGGATTCTAGACTTTTCATCTGCATTGATTTTTTTACAGTCAATAAAGTCAATTAAGTCGTAGTGAAAAATACTAAGATAAGCTGCGCCACTTCCTCGCCTCATTCCCAATTGATCTGCATAGTCAAAAACATTTTCCAAAATTTTTAAAACAGGCAAGACCCCTGAAGCGGTACTATCAATTTTTTTGATAGAGGCTCCCCTGCCTCTAAGTTTCGAAAGATTTACAGCTACCCCTCCTCCGATTTTTGATAGTTGCATTGAGGTCGAAATTATATAGTTAATCGAGTTGATAGAATCTTCTGTTTCCAGCAAAAAACAGGAAACCAACTCTCCAGACCTTTTCTTGCCTGCATTAGAAAAAGTTGGAGTAGCCGGCTGAAAAATTTGACGCATAATTAAATCAGCTATCTTGATAGCTAAACCAAAATCACCGTCAGACAAAAATAGCGACGTTACAATCACTCGATCCTGGTAACTTTCTAGAATATACTTTCCGCAGTTGCTCCTTAAGGCGAAACTTTCAAAAAATTTAGAGATAGAAATATAACTTTTTCACTCAAAAGGTATATCGTACACCAATTCAGTCAACTTATTTATTTGATTGGAATCGTATTTTTCGGTTAATACCGAAAGATAATATTCTTCTTCTATTAGTCATTTAATTCTTTCGTATCCTCTTTTTTTACTGGAATATTTTTCACTCTCTGAAATATATTTTTCATACTCCTGTATCGCTAATTTATCTTTCTCCAAGCTAAAAAAACCATCTGTACCTTTTATAGTTACCTGATTATTAAGAATCAACGAATTGTAGTAAGACTTATTTATTATTTTTCTTTGCTTATTGATGGTCATACCTAAAAGACTTTTAACTGATTTAAGGAATTTTTGAATCTTTTAATGTCTTCGTCAGTTCCTGACAAATCAAAAGTCATTAATAATGGAACATCAAACTGCTCATGAATAAGGTAAGCTGATTTACAAAAATTTTTTCCGAAATTTTTGTTTCCGCTTCCAGCCACCCCTCTTAAAAAATGATGATTCAAAGATAAAAATTTACGTACAACATCAGGAATTTCTCCGAACCCGTCAGTATAAGTTAATAAAACAAATTCTCGTTCAACTCGTTCTAAACCATTAACTATTTTGAAAGCATTTTTTACTAAAAGTTTGGAAACAATTTTTTCAACTTTTCCAGTTCTGCTCGCAAACCATAAATCCACAAACCTATAACTTTAAAATAAAAATCTCTAAAGTGTTTTTACGGGGCATTTAAGCAATTTTGAAGGAAACAAGTAAATTAAATTATATGCCTTATTTAAGCGGAAAAAAGTATAAAAAAGTATTAGTTGTAAAACAAAAACAAACATGTTTTATCATTAGTTTTTAATTCAATGGATATTCGCGAGAATGACCTAAATTTTGTCAACGAAAATAAAGACACTCAAAAAGGTCATGGCAGCGCTTGAGAAGGTGTCAACTGAAATCAAATCAATTCTAAGTTAACTAAGGTATTTTGAGACCAAAATGTTAGACAGTTCTGAGTAGATGAAGAAATACCTTTAAGTGGAGATAAATTAGTATGACAAACCAAGCTAAATGATAAGGAGAAAGAAGTTTATGTTAAGGTTTTGGGATCTTTAACTCTATTAGATACTCATCAAGGATCAATCGGAATGAATAAAATCTGCCTTGCCATTTCAGATTTACCTACCAAGGCTGTTCTTCAGTTTATGGCTATGATGGAACAAATGCATGCAAAAAGTTATTCATCGATTTTTTGCACTTTATTAGACACCAATGAAATAAATAGTCTTTTTGAATGAGTAAAAAAAGAACCTACATTACAAAAAAAAGTGGAAATCATTATTGCCTTCTATAACAACATTACAGATGAAGAAAGTTTGTATATGGCTATGGTTGCATCAGTATTTCTCGAATCATTTCTTTTCTATTCAGGATTTTTTTATATGCTTTTTCTTTCTGGGCAGGGATTAATGGTGAATAGCGGGGAGATTATCAACCTAATTATTAGAGATGAGGCGATTCATGGTTTATACATAGGCAGCCTAGCTTCTCAAATTTTTCAAACTTTCCCTCCAGATAAAAAAATAAAACTAAAAGAAAAAGTCTATGAATTATTAGATGAACTAATGGAGAATGAAATTAAATACACAAAAAAAATCTATGAACCTATCAAGTTAGTAGAAGAAGTATTAAGTTTTCTTAAATACAATGCCAACAAAGCTTTGCAGAATTTAAATCTAGATAATAAGTATGAAATTAGCGAAAAGGATATAAATCCCATGATCTTTAATGGACTAAATACCTCCACTAGAAATCATGATTTTTTCTCAACTAAAGGTAATGGATACATAAAAACTACTCAGGTAGAGTCTATACGAGATGAAGATTTTGTAATCTAGTTAAATAGATATCTCAAGGGGTTTAATGCCCTTGAGTATTTATCTTCTTTTTCTTTTTTATCCTTTAAATCGAACATAAAACAGTAAAAAGAAAAAAACACAAAGGCAGTAAAAGAGACCAGCAAAAAAGAGAAAAAAGACAATTGAAAGTTATAAATGATGGGAGCGTTATTTTTGCCGTTAGCCCCTGCTGCAACATTAAGTTGCGCATTAGTTCTTCCTCAATATCAGTTTGCTACAGCTCCATACGGCAAGATTTGAGAATTATTTGTTGAGAAGTAAATATTTAAGAAAAAGTTTGTTAGCCAATACTTTAAATAACCCAATAATGACTTCTTTTTTGAAAAAAATAACTCTGGCCTTCTGTCAGAATATCTGTGGGACAAAACGTTTAAAAATGCAATTAAAGTTACAAAATGATTTCAAATATTCCAAAATATATGTATGGGTAGTGGAATCATTGCTATTGGGTCATAAAAAAGATTTAAGTTGAAATAAATAGGCAATAATAAAAATGTGAATACGATAGATGAAGTAGAAAGAAGTGAAGCGCAAATTACAAATAATGAATTGGAAGAAAAAATATAAAGATTAGGTTTTAAGAGATAAAGAGTGGATAAGATAAAAGCAAAAAAATTAGATTGTCAGGTAATTTGCCTTGTAAAGAGTAACACATTTCTTAAAGAAAACTCATAATATAGACTGATAACTGATCCACATAAAAAAATTATTCCTGTGAAACAAGAAATTTTATAGGGATTAATCGAATAAGCAGGAGCTCAATTGCTCCTGCTTATTCGATTAACTAAAAAGTTAGACTTTATACCAATTTATTAAAACCATCTAAAAAATAAAAGGCCTCATCGGCCTTTCATTAGTTACTTATTCAAAAATGCTCAATTTTTTAAAGCGACAGACTTAAATAGAAATATTTACCTAAGAAAAGCAAATATTAAAAATAGCGCTAGGAAGAAAGCTATCAAGATTGTCAATCATATTAAACATAAATCTCTATTGCCCTTTTTGTCACATATTTTTCTGTGAAGGTATGAGTCGATCCTATACTTCTTGAATAAAGGGAATATTTTTTGGAGTTTATCTTCGATTAAAAATTAAAAAATCTTTTTATTTCTATAATATCCACACTTACATACCACATGCATTCTTAATAATTGGGCACATTTGGGGCATAAAATAGTTGGAAAGATGCCCCTAATTCCTGCATGAGATCTTCTCATACCTTTACGAGATTTGGAAACCCTCCTGGGAGAAACTGCCATTTAAGAAATTACAATAAAAGCTTCAACTTTTTCGACAATAGAGCTCCTATTCCTACTGTAGCTCCGCCACCGGCCACGACACTAGAAATAATTGCCGGAATAAAAGCTTTTTCTGCTCAAGAGTGCTCTGAATCATTTTTAAATTGATTTCTATACTGTGCTTTGTTGTCTGCATAAAAGAATGTTGGATGTTGTTCATCAGAGCGCAAAGAAACATAATTCTCGTTTTTATTAAGTTTAAAAATCTCCTTGCCCTTTAGCTTAACGTCTTTAAATTTATCAATATTCGACAACCCAGAAGTCAGTTCTAAGTTATTCTTATATTCAACTTCTATTTCGACGAATTCTGATGTATCTTTGATTTTTTTAAAAGAAAAGTGCGACAAGTTTAAATTTAATTCTTCTCCATTTGACTGATCTATAGTGAAGAGGGAAGCATAGTCTTCTGCCGTTTTAAAGTTTTTCAGTGAGCTGAAATTGTTTTTAGGAATTAGGTATCTTGTTGTTTTGTCTTGTAATTTCATCCGAACATTTTTCAATTGATCTCAAAATTCTTCATCTTCCTTTCTTAAAGAATCTTTAATTTCTAGTTCATATTCTTCTATTCCATTTAAAATATCTTTCTCTTTCAGCTTTCACTCAACATTCGTCAAAAAGTACTTTCCCAGAGGTTGACTAAGTTGCGAATTGATCAACTCATTTAAGGAGGAAAATTTATCCGTTTTATTGAATATTTGGTTGCTGAAATTAGGTATCTTTAAGAGGTTTGATGTCTCAATAGATACTTCTTTTTTGGCGACAAAATCATAATACTTAATGATTGCTGAGGCATTCCTATCGTTTCCAAAAATTCTTAGGTTTAATAGTTCAACCCATTCTTTAGATATCTTTTGCAACATATATTCTTTATTTTCAGGACTTTTCACTACAAAATAAAATAATTCATCCAATCTTTGTTTTCTCTTAATTTCGGAGTAATAAAAATTCTTTAACGCCTCTTGTCTTAATACCAATTCCTTGAAGACACTAAATTTAGACTGCACTAAGTGCAAATTTAACAAAAATTTAAATTCTTTACTGCCATTTTTAGAAATTACTTTAACTTGAGAGTTATCTGAATAGACTAGCAACTCAAAATTAGAAAAAGACAGGTCACTCTCTGATTTGGGTCGAAGTCCATCATTAGTTGAAAAGTAAAAAGATTTAGATTCAAGAATATCTTTTAGTGAAAATTGCACCTCACGTTCTGACGAATTTAATTTAAATTTCAATTTATATTTCAAAGACGAAGCTATTTGTAAAAAGGTTTTTATGTTTTCTGCCTTGATTTTTTCATAGTCAATGTATATGGAGAGTTGCAAATGTTTTGAATTATCATTCGAATCTTGCACATATTTAATTTCTGGCACAAAAATATTGTCAAAGTTCACATACCACAAATTTTTATCTTCATTTTCGTCATTTACTTGCATTGTTGAATTTTTATTCAAAACAAAATTACCTAACGAATAAAAATAGTAATGAGTATTTCAAGATGCTGGTTTCTTAGTCTTGTAACCAACATAACCTGATGAAAATATTTTTTTGCCTCTATTTTTATAAAAGAAAGATCAAAATCTCAAGAGATTTACTTGATCGCATTGAGAGTCAAAACCTTCTTGACTGATTTCCTCTCTTGAGTTGATTAAATCTGTATCTTTTTTGTTTGCAAAATAATGGCATTTTCAACCATTTGCGTAATCGTAATAAATATCATGTGCCCTTTTAAATTCTTTTTTTAAATTTCCATAGTTAACATTTGCTATCAAATTATTAGTTGAGCTTAATTTCCCTTGTTTTCAGTAACCTGAATAAAAATTAATCATATGACTCATAGGAAATGAATGATCTAATTCGACTACTTTTCTATGCATCTCAAATGGATTTTTTATCTGTTTGGGAAGATTAAGAGATAATAAATTTTTTAAACTATGCGAAGACGCTCCTCCATCTATTCAATTTATATGGTTTGACTCATCCCTGTGAGGATATTGCGACACATTGGTATCAAAATATTTATAACTTTTAAGTTGCTCTAGGGAAGAAAGTCAATCATTCTTATAAAAATTCTCGGATACTGATAATTCTTTTTTATGTTCATTGGCGTTAAAAACCAACACATTTTCGTCATACGTGTATTTATCAAAATATTTTCACTCAGATAATCTCCTATAATACTGATCAAAAATAAATAAATTTACAGGAAGAGCAAGTTCAGCTTTTTTGTCTTCTTGAGGCCTATTTTCATCAAATCATTCTTTGTTATCAGATAAATATTGTGAGTTTTTAGTTTTGTTTTCTGAGATTAACTTTCCATAATCAATTTGATGAGCATCGTGTACTAAAGAATTAGACGCTAATAAAGCGGTTTGTAATCCGATAAAGGGTTTTATTAGTGCCATAGTGTTGGAAAAACTTTCAAAATACTTTCACTATATTAATGTCACACAAGCTGATAAAAATCATAAACTTCAAGAATTTATCTAGCTAGAAATTCTGAGTAAATAGTTAATTGGATTTTTTAATTCAAAATCGTTCAAGCTAATAAACTTTTCGATAATTTGAAAAATTTTATTTTCTATTTTTTGTATTTCTTCTAACTCTAGTTCACTAAAATCCTCCATTACAAAATCTTTTATCATCAGTTGTTTTCCGGATTTTGGTCGAATTCCTACTTTCATTTTTAAAATAGTGCAGTCGGGAAAATTAGAAACTACATCCTTTACTCCATTATGAGTGTGGTTTTCATGTCTTTTAGTTAACTTGAACTTTCCAATTGAAAGATCCAGCTCATCATAAATTAACAACAATTTGTTCACATCCCCTTTTAAAAATTGCATACTTTTCTTAAGAGTTTTGCCGGAATTGTTCATAAATTCAAAAGGTTTGAAAAGTATATATCTTTGATTCTCTAGATAATTATTAAAAGAAACCTGTCCACCTAAAAAGGGTTGAAAAGGGGCACAGCCCCTTGAAAGACTAAATTTATCTAGAATTCAGAATCCTAAGTTATGCCTGTTTTTTTCATACTGTTTTCCGGGATTACCTAAAGCCACTATTAC
The DNA here is from genome assembly GCA_002007465.1 of Ailurus styani. Classification (NCBI taxonomy): domain Eukaryota; kingdom Metazoa; phylum Chordata; class Mammalia; order Carnivora; family Ailuridae; genus Ailurus; species Ailurus styani. The sequence continues at coordinate 80,248 of LNAC01001753.1, forward strand.
CTTCATTTTTTATTTCACAATCGGAAAGAACATACTTGAATTTAATGTTAGTTTGAATTGTCGCCAACTTAAAACACATTAACAATAACTCTTTATTTTCCACAATGCTGGAAAAAATTTTGTCGCCTGGTTCAGTTTCTATTGACTCTAACAGATTATCTAAATTTTTAAATTCTTTTACTAACTTTATGGCAGTTTTTTGGCCAACTCTAGGAATTCCTGGATAGTTATCACAATTATCGCCTGCCAATGCTTTTAAAAGTGGAATCTGTGATGGAATTAAACCTTCATTGAGAGCGGAAAAATTTACATGATTGTGAGTTTCTAAGTTGAATGAATTTTTAATTCTATAGACAGATACTAGGTAATCTACTAGCTGCAAAAAGTCTTTATCCGTAGAAAAAATATCGACTTTATAATCGCACCTACATATTTGTTTGGCAACAGTTCCTATCAAATCATCTCCTTCGAATCCTCTTGGGCAAAAAACTGATTTTATTCCTAGGGCCATAATCTTCTCTATTGCTTCCGGAAGTCATTCCAACAATTTGGCTGGCATTGGGTCACGATTGCTTTTATATTCAGGAAATAAATCATTTCTAAAGCTTTTTTTATCTACATCAAAAATAGCCATACCTAATGTATAGTGATTTAAATTAAGTCATTTGCGAATTTGAAACTGCAGCATATTAAAGAACTTATTTTTGTATTTAACATCGGCTAAATCGCACTTATCTGGATCTAAAGAGTAAAAGCACCTATATATTAAAGCGCTGCCATCTATTAATATTGCCCTTTTGGCCATTAGCTAATTTCAAACATATTTATTTAAGCTAATGTTCAAGCTTCTGGAACGTTCCTTCTGAAATTCGTCTCACTCTGTATCTGACACATTATTCTCATTTTGATGATTAAGGATATTGTTGAAAATGAATTCATTCAAAATCGAAGTTCAATCCTTTTGAAGATAAAACATCTCCTTAGGATCTTGAAATAATTCTCTAAATCATCCAAGCGAATTCAAATTTAGTATCATTTCCTTCTCAAGTCCCTGAGATAATAAGAAAAAAATAATTTCTTTTCAATGATTAAATCGTTGTGTTTTGTAAGTAGCATTTATTCGCTGCAATTTTTTGGTTAGCTCGAGAGAGCTTATTTTTAGAAGATTTAAACCTGTGTGAAATATTTTTCTTTTCGTGTCGAAAGTTCCCTCCCATTTCCAATCATGATTGATAGATGGTAAAGACACTTTAAATCCACACGATACTATTTCCGAAAGAATTTTGTCAGAAATCCCTTCTCTCTTAATAACTTCAAGAAAAAATATTTCACTAAAATTCGCCTTTAAATAGGCCGCTTGATAAGCAGATAAAGCGTAAGCTACTGCATGAGACTTATTGAAACTATATTCACCGAAAGAATAAATAAAATTTCAAACTTCTTGAATGTAGTTTGTGTCTTTTTTCTGTTGGGTAGCTCTTTGTACAAAATCAATTTTTAATGTTTCTAATTTTTGAACATCTTTTTTTTGTAACGCTAAGCGATATTCATCCGCATCGGCTAATGAAATATTTAAAAATATAGAAATTATCTTCATAATCTGCTCTTGGTATAAGACAATACCTTTAGTGTCTGACACAATATTTTGAACTGAAATGGGTAATTTATTGCGACCTTTCAACTTATCATAATTTAAAAATTTGCTGATATGCCTATTAATTCCAGGCCGAATAATAGAAATCAATTGAGCTACTTCTTCTATAGATTTCGGTTTAAATTTTTTTAATAATTGTCTAATTTGAGGACTATCCAAATGAAATAGATTTGAGGTCAGTCCCTTATGTATTAAAAGAAAAGTTTTTTCATCATTAATTGCAATTGAAGTTAAGTTCAAAAAATAATCTCTCTCCATCTGTACTTGCTTTAAGACAGATGAAATTAAATCTAAATAGGGGGAAGACAAAATATCAAANTCTGTACTTGCTTTAAGACGGATGAAATTAAGTCTAAATAGGGGGAAGACAAGATATCAAATTTTTGTAATCCTAGGTAATTACAAATTTTGTAGTCAAAAGGTGTTACTGGGAAGGATATGTTATCCAATTTTGTTAGATTTAAAAGGTTTGCATTGAATCCTTCAGGCAAAAAAATTAATGAAGACGGATGAGGCTGCGACAAAAAAGGCAGCCCGATGAGCTTATTCAATAAATAATTATTCTCTTTTCTTTCTTTGCTGGATAATGTTTCTTGTTTAATTAAATTTTCTAAAGCACTTAAGTTTTTAATTCTTTTAATTATTGAAGGTATCACAAAACTTGCAGAACCAAAAGACAGGGCTAGATAATTCAAAACATCTTCTTTTTTAATGCTTTCCACATCAATATCTAGGTCTGGATGTCTGTTGGAGGAATTGTTTAGAAAACGTTCTAAAAGTANTAAATCATATTTCAATGGATCAACCTGTGTGATGCCCAATAAGAAAATTACTAAACTTCCGCAGGCGGACCCCCTGCCCGCGCTAGTTAATATTTTTTCTTGTCTAATATACTGAGAAAGTTTGAAAAAAATAAAAAGATAGTTTCAGTACTTATGATTGTCGAAAATTTTTACTTCTTGATTAAGCCTCTCGTAATATTTTTCATATAACTCCTTATTTTCTAAAGATAAGTAGTTATTTAATTGTTCAATACAATGATTAAAAATTTGGCTTTTTGCGTGATTTAAAGGGTTTGAAATACTTGTTGTGGAAGTCATCTTAAGTGAATATTTTTGACACTGTCTTAAGACACTCACTAAATTTACAGCTCAATTTTTTTGATACTGAACTGACTGCATTAAATATGCAGTTTTTTTGTGTTCATTCATTAAAAGTTCCTGAGCGAATGATGAATTATTTTTGATTGCCGATATTAAAGAAAACAAAGGAAAATCATCTGATTTAAGAAATAAATTCTCTCTTACATAAATTCCATTCTCTGCAGAAGAATTGGCGATAAAGGGTGAATCGTTGACTCAGGGTGCACTTCCAAAATCACCTGACAAAAAAATTTTGAAAATTTCGTTTCCATAAATTAATTCAGGTTGGCCTATTGAAAGGAAATTCAAAAGGCTTTCATACCCTTGCAAATTCTTTGGAATAAAAAGTCATTCTGACGAATTTTTCCACAAATAATGCAAACTCAAAACAGGAATTAAATTCTTAGAAGAGGCTAAGGCATGAAAAGAAGGAAAGTTTGAAATGGTTTGTGATTCGGTTAAGATTGCATGTTTATGTTGATGCGATAAATGAAAAGATATTATCTCTTCCATCGAAATTGTGGACTCGAATAATGAAGAGTTTGACTTAACAAATAATTGAGGTAAAATCATAGAATATTTTTTCGGGCTTAGAAGCCCGAAAAATTAAGTAATTATATTTAGCCTTTCAAAAAAGGAAAAGATATTACTTCCTTAATATTCTTTGTCCCGAGAAGAAACATTACTAGCCTATCGATACCTATTCCTACCCCGCCGGTTGGCGGTAAACCATACTCCAAGCTAGAAATATAGTCATAATCAATATTGTCTTTGTCTTCTTGGGATTGCAATAAGAACTGTTCTTCTTGCTGAATCGGATCATTTTGTTCGGCAAAGCCGTTAGCAATTTCTTTACCTTCAACATACATCTCAAATCTGAGCGAAAAAAAATTATTTTTGGGATCCTTTTTTGCTAATGGTGATAAAGCCGCACTAAAACCATATACAAAAGTAGGCTCATTTAATTCAGGGACAACCAATTCTTCAAACAATTTCTCATAAATAGAGGGAAGATTTTTTTCATTTTCCTCGATACTTAATCCATTATCTTGCAAAATTTTGAGGGCTTGCTCTAATGTAGGCAGCTGTTGATAAAAATTTATGCCAATTTTCTCATTCAATAAATCCCAAATTGCTTGTCGTTTAATCTTATTGGGAAAGTTGGCTGCTTTTTCGCGTGATTGTTGAAATTTTTTGATGATATGGAGAAGCAGCTGTTCGGTGAAATTCAAGGTGTCTTCCATTCCAAAATATGCTGTATAAATTTCTAAAGAGGTAAATTCTGGATTGTGAGAATTGTCGATCCCCTCATTTCTAAAAGATTTGCCTATTTCATAAACTTTGGTGAATCCAGAAACTACAAGTCTTTTTAAATATAACTCTGGGGCCACCCTAAGGAACAAATCTTCTTTTAGGGTCTGATGATAAGTTTTGAAGGGTTTTGCTAAAGCTCCTCCCGCTATTTTGTGCAATATGGGTGTTTCAAATTCAATATAACCGCATTTACTTAAATAAGCTCTCAGTTCAGAAATGATTGCGGCTCTAAGGTATAAATTCTTAAACAAATTCATATTAGTTATTAAGGCTCCTGTACGATTCCTAACCAACAATTCTGCGCTTACTATTCCGTGATGTTTTTCTGGTAGAGGCTTTAAAGCCTTAGCAACTATTTTTAAATCAGATAGCTTCAAAGTTAACATTCCAGTTTTTGTTCTAAAAAGAAATCCAGATATTGAGACGTAGTCTCCAATATCTAAATACTTTTTAAAATAGTTATACAGTTCACTGGATTTTTCGTCTTTTAAATCTATGTAAGCCTGCATTTGATGACTATTTTCAGAAATCACTAAAAAAGTTTGTCTAATAAACATCACTCTCCCCGCGCAGGTGATTAATTGTGGATCATTTTCATTTAGTAGAGTCACTTCTTGAACAAGATAATTAATTTTTACTGACTCAATGCTAAAAGGATCTAATTGCATTTCTCGCAGCTCTAACAACTTTTTTCTTCTTGTCTCCTCCTGGTCATTGAGACGTCTGTAATTCAATTTTTAGGCTACTAATATATGGATAATACTTAGCATGCTTTCAATATTCACTCTTAGAAAAATTCTATTTTTCTCAGTGGTGGGCGGAGGTATTACAGGGCCAATAATAGCTACCTCTCCAATAATAAAAGAATTCAACTTTAAATCTGCTTCGGTATCTCCGATGAAGCATGGCTTAAAAAATCTAAAGCAGGTGGATATCTACAACGGTGAAAGTGTCAGTTCATTTCTCCAGAAGGCTTTAATACATAAAGAAGGTCAAGATGGTTTAATCGAATCTTTTTCACAAGAGCTAGCAAAAAGGTGGTATCTTTCCCAACCCAAAGCTTGAATTAATTCGCAAATTTCAGATTGGGCGAAAGAGCGTGAGACGCAATTTGAACAAGCTTGAAAAAAATTACAGCCCAAAGATGTTCAAAGGGATTTTTGAGATAACTTTTGGGGCTCCAAAGAAAGCATGAACTCTTATGGGTTAAGGTTCAAAAGTCATGAACTCGTTAAGACTTTTTTGACAAGTATGCGAAAAAGTGATTTTAGATTAAACAGCACTCTCAATAATCCCTGAGCTGGCGATAATTTTGTCAATTCAGATATTGAAAAATATTTTGTTAGAAATAGTGATTTTATTCAAGAAAAACAAATAGAGGAAAAAGATAAATGATCTAACATCGCTTTCTATCCAGAAAAAATTCATAACTCAAGCGAGCAATGGAAAAAAATTAACCTAGGGAAATACGACTTTATTAATTGAAGCTATAAAAAATGATTCAACAAAAAATTTCCTATCTATTTGAGAAAAATAACTTGACCTTATGCCAAAGATGCTACAAAAGAGCAACTCAAAGAAAAATACAATTTTGATTTTTTACTTAACAATGCTCCTGAGAATGCAACTTACGAATTTCCATTATTCTCTCAAGAGGTGCAAACAAAATTTAAAGAATTTATTAAATATCTTTCGCCTTCGTCAAGCGGCGCTCCCTCTCAAAGTTCTGAAAAAGAAACTTTAAATCTGGAAAAATATCATATTCCAGTGTGATTTAACAACAACAATTTCAATGGAGAGGTTGTAGAAAATTTTGAATCATTCAATAAAGGTACAGCTGAATCTGCCTCAGCAATAAATTATTTAATTCATAAGTATTCTTCTAAAAAAACAGCTGATTCTGAAGGAGGGGTGAAAACAGAACATTCGATTGGTTCGAAACAGTTAGATCAAGTAAACTGGGAAACGCCAATTGATATATTTTTTAGTCCTTCTGAGGAGAATCCAAAAAATGGCAACCCCATCGAATTCAACCCCAAGATTCTTAAAAACAATAACAAACAATGAAAACTTATCTACGATGTTCAGCAAATCCAAGATAAGGAGTGGCTATTAATTAGAGATGATCAAGGCGTCCACGCAATACAACTAGATGGTTATGAATACCTAAAAGAAAAGGGTTTAGACAATTTCTTTAATTGATTTAATTTCAGGAACTTGCAAATGATTTGAGCGGAAAAGATTGGAATCAACCACAAAAAACTAATTTTTTCAAATAATGACTGATTCGGAATATTTGAATCATTCATAAAAGATAATTTTGACTCACTTTTTGCCGAATTTTATTCCGAAAGGGGCGAAAAAAGCATACTATTTGAGGCTTTAAAGGATAAATTATATTTCAACAACTACACGGAAATTTTGCAAAATTTATTTGCCTTAAAAAGTGCGCAAGATTCTTATATTCGCCTTTTTAATTTACGAAAAAAAATAATTGAAAGATATAGTGGAAGGGAGTGAGAGCTCTCCTCTGGTCTAATTTCCAGAAGTTTTCCTAAAGTTGCCTTAAAATCAGGACTATCTTCAACATTTTCCTACGCTGTAAATACTAAAGACAATGATACAAGATTTCCGCAACAGGAATATGTGTTCAGTGTTCTCGCGAGCCCCAAAAATGAGAATGCGAGTCAAAACGAAAACAAAGTAAACAATTTTTCTGCCAAAATTTATGACTATTACAACTCAATAAAGACCCTTTTATCTGATAAGAAAAAAATAAGTCTAAATGTTAGAGATAATGGATTTGATTTTTCTAACAGTCAAAGAATATTCATTCAAGATCCTATTTTTGATTTTTTAATGGACAAACTATTTTCTCAAAAGGAGTTTCTTAATTACATGATTAAAGAGGAAAAGCTTCTAAATACTTCTTTTTTGGACAGAAGCGAATTAATAAAAAGATCTGAGAAGCCTACCCGCAGTTCATCTAATTGAGATAGCATCTTAAAGGTTACACCGCAAGTTGCTAAAGGAAACATAGAGCAAGCATCCTCCAATAGCGTGGAAAAAGAAACTTCATCAGCAAATCTGATTTGCTCCTACCTTGGCGAGGGTGAAGCTAGCTCTAACGAACTACAAAAATTATTTACATCGCTAATTAAAAGCTATTTATTTAGAAACTATTTAAAAAATTTAAGTAGTAACTATTTCAATTTTTGAATTGAATTCTTTAATTTTCAAGGGGTTGCAAAAAAAGATACAACAGAAACAAATCTGACAAATTTGGAGCTATTTGAATTGTGAAGACAATTTTCTTTAACTGAGGTAAAGAAAAAATCAGAGCTCTTAGATTTTTTAATTACCTTAAACTATCTCACCAAAAATAAATTTGAAAAATTAAAAGAGTCGTTACATTCCAAACTATCAGACAATAATAAATACCATTATTTATTTTTTGAGATCAAAAATTCTACAGCGAATTCTAAAAATAATAAATCTTCTCATCCATTTTTTCCAGCAATTTCACCAGAAAATGATGATTCTAAAAATTATTTTGAGACAAGGGAAAAAATGAGAAGTTTCATAAGGGAAAATTGAAAGCCCAGTGCTGAGATAAATAAAACAGAAGACAATCAGATGAAGCTATCCGTGATGTTAAATTCCTTGCAACTCAATAAGTCTTCCAACCTAGATGGAACAAAAAATTTATACAACTTTACAAATCTAGATGGGCTCGTTCAATATATAAGATCCATCACTTCAATTAATGAACTAGTTACCTTAGCAAATACTCTTTCGCAATGAAATTGAAAGATTTATCCATCTTTTTATAGATCAGAGAAAATATTTTTCAAAAATGATAATGGTAGCGGAAAAAATCACCATGAAACAAAAAAATTATTTCTCGAAGATAAAAAGCGTGCCTTAATTTATCAGGTCAAAAATAAAGATGAAAGCATTTATGCTTCCAAAACCTTTACAAAAAGCGAGATTGAGAAAATTTTTAAAGACGATGCAGCGGTTGAAGAAGATCAAAAGAACAAATCAATTGACCAAAGTTTATTCAATAGGGGTGAAGGAGAAAAAAATAACCATTATTTTATGCAGCTTTCTAGAAATGATTTTGCAAGCAATGATAATATGTGTGCTTTTTTTATAAAACTACCTCAGGAATTATTAAGTGAACTGATAATCCAGCAAACTGATGATTCTGTTAATAAGTACAATGCGCAAGACTATTTCTTCCAAGAAATACAAAAATTAAAAATTCACGACCTTAAATTTAAAAATCACATAGATAGTCGTTTTACAAATTAACGAATGCTATTCGCAAAAAAGCTAATTATGTTTAGCGTTGCTGGTGGCGCCATTACAGCCCCAATCATTCACTCTCGTTTTAATCTAGAACCAGACCTTTCCCGACAAGAGTTCCAATCAATCACCAAAAAATGAAATAAATTATTGAAACACATCCCAAAGGAACAACTTAAAGAAAAAATGGCCACTTTATTTTCAAACAACCTGACAACATTTGCGAAAGCCGCAATGGAAAATACAGTCAAACAACTATTAGTAAATTGAATAATAGAAATCTGGGAAAATCCAGATTTTTTCTTTCCATTATCTCATAAATTAAAAAAATTTTTCTCCAACTATCAAGTAAGTTATTGGAGAATCAAGAATGATCTTGATGAGCTATCATGAGAACTTGTCAAGGATTTTTTCATTGACTTTTTCTTTAAAGAAAAGGGGTGACTGTTTTTATCTAGGTATGGGGATTTCAGAAATTTTGTTTTAACAGATTGGATAGAAAAAGAAAAGCCTATGTTTTTATATGAATGAGCTATTAAATATTCTGAAGCCCCTAAACAGTCGGATCAAACCAATATCTATTCAGAACAATTAACAAGTCATAATCTTAACAGTGAAAACCGTTACTTATGACCTCACTTTAAGGAAAATCACAAATATTCTGATTTCATCAATAAACTGAGGTATCTAAATCAAGTTGATTTAACTGCTTTTACAAAAAAGTTATGAACTATTTCTGATTTAAAGAATGTCGAAGATGGTCACAAGTTGAGCACTCTTTTGTATATTTCTTACCTAAAAAAAACAAAGGGCAGTGCTAGTGATGAGGCAATAAGTGCATTGGATTTTAAGGTCGACTCAAAAGGGTTTCTTGAAGACAGTAGAGCTGAAAACCCTTTATATCTGTTTTTGGAAAGAAGGGTAGAAAATTCTTCAGGTACTGCAGATCATGAAGAAATAAATGAAATAGAAAAATCTAAAAACTGCTCATTAATTAACAATTCCATCTTTAAAACCAATTTTTATAAAAAAATCTCTAACTATGACCAACATAAGCCATCCTATCACTTTCATTCGAGTTTAACCCGATCATGCCTGTATGGAGTGAGA
>LNAC01001753.1:89837-106182 GCA_002007465.1 Ailurus styani
CTCTAGAGAAAAGGAGGGTATAAGTTTGTACTTTTTGCCTAATTATTTTGAGGACTTCAAAATTGACAACTTACCCGGCGAAGTTCACGAAAGAATAACTAAATATTTAAAAAAGAATTTTGAAATGCTCTTTTTTAAATATCTAAATCAAAAGCACGAAAGCAAAAAAGAAAATGCTTTTGAACTGCAAATACAGAACAGGTCGGTAAAAAAAGAATGAAACTTCTCTAATCATTTTGAAAAATACAAAGAGCTACTGAAAAAAGCCACTGACTATTTAGACACNGATGGTCACAAGTTGAGCACTCTTTTGTATATTTCTTACCTAAAAAAAACAAAGGGCAGTGCTAGTGATGAGGCAATAAGTGCATTGGATTTTAAGGTCGACTCAAAAGGGTTTCTTGAAGACAGTAGAGCTGAAAACCCTTTATATCTGTTTTTGGAAAGAAGGGTAGAAAATTCTTCAGGTACTGCAGATCATGAAGAAATAAATGAAATAGAAAAATCTAAAAACTGCTCATTAATTAACAATTCCATCTTTAAAACCAATTTTTATAAAAAAATCTCTAACTATGACCAACATAAGCCATCCTATCACTTTCATTCGAGCTTAACCCGATCATGCCTGTATGGAGTGAGAAAACTAAAAAATGGATGAAACTACGGTGAACATCTGCTGGCCTCTAGNATTATTTTGAGGACTTCAAAATTGACAACTTACCCGGCGAAGTTCACGAAAGAATAACTAAATATTTAAAAAAGAATTTTGAAATGCTCTTTTTTAAATATCTAAATCAAAAGCACGAAAGCAAAAAAGAAAATGCTTTTGAACTGCAAATACAGAACAGGTCGGTAAAAAAAGAATGAAACTTCTCTAATCATTTTGAAAAATACAAAGAGCTACTGAAAAAAGCCACTGACTATTTAGACACGCTTTACTGAACAAATAATATTTATGACCTTCAGAAAATAATGGCTCAATCATACAATAATTTGCCACAAAAAATGCAATTAAAAAAAATTAATAACAGTGCGAATTCGGAGGGAAAAACTGAATATAAGGTGCAATTAGATTCTTCTGAGGGGCTTTTTAGTCCTTTACCCTTTACAAGAAAAATAGATAATTCTTCGGATGAACAAGAAATTAATTTCGAGAAATTAAGATCATCGAGCGAAAACGATAGTTCACAAGATAAAAGAATTAATGATGGATTCTATAGCTATTTAATAGCTCTTTTACTAGGTGAAAAAAATCTCTATTCTTTAGAAGGCAAGGCTCAGGCTTTAAGGGAGGAATTGCAGAAAATGAATACTTTTGAAAACATAAACGATGTGTTTTTCAGAGATTTATTCATCAGAGCTCAGTTTGAGAAAATTGTTGAAAATAAACAGGTGAGCTTAAGCTCTCTCTTAAAAATTTGATTTGAAGATATTATTTTTAAAAACGCAAATAACGGTAAGGGAGATTTCGAAAAACAATTATCCTCCTTTTGAACAACAATACTCAAAGGGGGTGTTGATCAACAAGGAAAAACAGGAAATGAAACATGAAAAAAACTCATAGAAAAAACCTTATTCCTTGAATCTTTTATGAAACTACCATTGACTGAAAGATCTATCTTTGGACCCGTGAAGAATAACCTATTAAATTCCTCCAAAAGCGCCCCTAGCGAAGATACTGAAAAAAACATCACACTTAAATCCAAAAATCATTGAATACTAAAAAATTTCTATTTTTCTGATTCTGCTTATGAGAGTTCTTCGGAAGAATTTCGAGAGTTATTAACTTATCTTTACTCCATCTATTGATTAACTAAAGACAATTATGCTAATTTGTCATTATTAATGAGTCATATTTTTAAAAAGGATAGAAATAAAAATGCTTACTTAGTTTGATTTCAGGAAGTCTCGAATGATAATAGCGAAGATGCCAGTCCAGAAAATGGCAATTCTGAGGACAAGTTATCCAAACTATTTGTTACAAAATTATCAAATGATTTAGAGAATCCTCTTCTCTTCGGCGACACTTCAATAAAAAACGGAAATGGCGGAGAGTCGGCCGGCGCAAAAGATATTGAATTCAACTCTGAAAATGTGATCTTTAAAGCTCAGGGGTACTCAACAGACTCAGAGAAAAAAGAACTTGCGGGATTTGCAGGGCTATTTACCTTTGGATTTTCAAGTCGAGAATTAAACTCCGAGCTTAAAGATACAATATTCAATCGCTTTTGATTGCATAACAAAACCGAGAATAAAAATTATTCCTCAAGCAACGAAAACGGGAATGACGCTAACAAGAACTTAGAGGGTCTGTTTTTTGAGGATAACTACAAAGGAAATTTAAGCAATAACAACGATCTTAAAGAATTTTTAATGCAGCTTAAAACCAAACAAAAAATATTGAAGTACCTGCATGTAGAAGATCCGATCCGCCCTTTGTCAAGCTTACTTCGTTCATTTCACTCTCGGCCAAATAATTTGACTCCTGAGGAGCTAACAATAGAAGATTTAAAAGGAAAAATTGCCAATCTTCTGGAAAATCCTCAAATAAAAGCAGCCAGTCAAGACTCTAACATACAAGATCAAAATTTGTACAAGATGTGAAATCGTTTTTCTGGATACCTTTACCTAGGAGGGAAGGAAAAATCTCCTTATATATTCAAGACTCAAGAAGGAGGCAAGGAAAAGAAATATGTTGTATTCTTGTATCAAGTCAATCAATTTGACTTTGAAAAAGAAAAGATTAACAATCTAAAAAATCAAATTTCAGAAAATACACTAAACACTATGATATCCTTACTGGCCTCCAATAAGGAGGTTAGTAATTGAGTTTACAAGCTTGGATTAAGTAACCAGTTAAATATCATCTAGTGGTGATTGATAGTCAAAGGCGATCGATTTAGCCAATTTTTCAGCTTCATCTCTTCCTGACATTACCTCTACTACAGCAAGTGCTAGAGTAATTGAACATCCTGCAGCCTGCCCAGTAATCATCTGATTCTTTAAGTCTACCACTACTGGTTTATCGACCCAAAAAAAAGAATAGTCTCTTGTTAATTTGTAATCGTTGTAACAGGTAAAGATTAAATCTTCATTAAAATCTCGTTCCAATAAAAACATAAAAACAACTGGGGAAGCGCAAATAGATACTAATCATTTTTTACGATCTCTGAAAAATTTTTTAATTGTTGTGTGTAATTGTGATTCGTGAATATCTTTCTTGGTGGCTGGAGGCGCAAAATAGGTTCTAAAGCCCGGTCCTCCTGGCAAAAATAAAATGTCATATTGGTCTAAATCTGTTTCCTTTAGCTTATAATTGGTTTTTATTTTTGCGCCAGAATATTTGAGGATAAAAGAAGGTTTTGTTTCACAACAAATAGTTTCTACAACATAATTAGCTCTTCTCCAAATGTCTAAAGGAACAATAAACTCTATATCCTCATTTAAGTTGACCGTTACTATTCCAATTTTTACTGGTTTGCTGCTCATTTTTAAAAAGTACTACAAATACTTAAAAGATAATAATGATGGAAGTAATGGGTTACTCTCCCATCTCCGTCAAAAGTCCCTATTTTACCTTACTCCTTGTTAATGCGACTAAATTTTACCGCTTCCTGTTAGTTAAAAAACTAAACAGTCAAAAGATTAGCTTGACTGCTTATTCCGCTGCCTACTAAATTATTTATTAAGTTTTTTGGACGTTTTTTTAACAGTTTAAGGCACTGCTAGGCCTGTCGCGAAGTAAGTTGAACTTTTTCGTCAACTATAAAAATACTCCCATGAATAAGGTTAATCATTCTGTAAGAAAATAAATTTCAGCTATGGACGATTATAAAAAGGTAGTATCTACCTATTTCTTTGATGCTCAAAAATTAGCTGCTAAATGTTCTTCCGAAATTGTGACAATGCAATTTTTTCAAAGAGAAAAAAATGTAGTTCTTTCAGGAATTAAAGAGATTTTACATCTATTAAATGATGAAATTAAAAAAGAAAAAATAGAGGTTTTTTATCTTGAAGAAGGGAGCTTAATTGCTCCTTTAGACGTAGTTTTAGAGTTAAGGGGGAAGTATGAGGACATCGCATTATTTGAAGGCATCATAGATGGCATTCTTTCCAGAGCCAGTTCTTTAGCAACGAATGCTAAAAAATGCATAGACGTAGCTTCTGGAATAGAGATAGTCTGTATGGCAGACCGATCAGACCATTACAGAAATATAGCATCTGATTGTTGATCTTACTATGTCGGAGGAATCAGATCTTTTTCCGCTCCTAATTTAAGAGATTTTTATCTATATAAAAATTTGACCCAAAAAGAAGAAATTAAGGTTTACCATTCGCTACCTCATGGCGCGATTCAAATTTTTAAGGGGGATACTAAAAAGGCAATGAGCGAATATTCTTCCATTTTCCCTGATATCCCAATGATTGCCTTAGTTGATTTCAACAACAACGTTATTGAAGAATCGATATCTTTGTTTAGGGCTTTTGGAAATAAGTTAAGTGCTGTAAGGGTAGACACTAATGGCGAAATGATTGATGAAACATTCAAAAACTATGCTGATAAAGAGCAATTCAAAGGCGTTAATGTCGAGTTAATAAAAAAACTGAGAAGTAAGTTAAATGAACTTGGAGGAAAAAAGGTAAAAATTTACCTTTCCTCCGGATTCACTCCAACAAAAATAAAGGAATTTGTCGATGCTGGAGTAGAGGTGGATGGATTTGGGGTGGGACAATTTCTAACTCAGGTAAATGTTTTCTTTACTGGCGATTTAGTGAAGCTTGGAGATGAGAAAATAGCTAAAAAAGGAAGAGAATATAGATTTAATCCATTACTAAAAAGGTGAAATACTTAGGTAAACTTACTAGTTTTTAACTAAAAACAACAATAAAGAAATTAAATTATGAAAGCCGTGAACAAAAATGCTTATCCATATATTTCTAAATCTTTTATAGGTTCAGGCGAAAATAGCCCCTCCAATAACATAAGGAAGTATCCTAAAAATTGTCTCGCTCTCAGGTCGCACATGAATCATGCCAAAAATCAAAGAAGAAGTTGCGACTACGGAAGAGTGAAAGGACGAAGGTTTTAACAATGCCCTTCTATAGATTAATTCTTCTGCTACTGGAGCAATTATTAAAGTAGAAAAAGCACTTCATAGTATAACCGAAGGATTTTTAAATTTTGCTTCCACTGTTGTTTGATTTTCGCCGGTGCTGTTATATTTAGGAATTAAGTGTTCAATTAACTGTAAGGCTCCTGCGGAAAGAAAAATATCCGCAATGAGAATAAAAATTATCCTCGAAAAGAAAAATTTCATCTTGGAACTATTGAAATTGCCACTTCTTTCCCTAAAAATGACTCAAAAATGAGATAGCAAGGTTTTTCAAGAATTTTTGATGTACAAAAATAAGGCTACAAAATAATTCAACTGAACTACCAAAAATAACAACTTTGGTAGTTCATTAGAAGTGTCAGTCTTTTTATTTTGAGGAAAAAAATTAAAAGTTAGCTCTAGACTTGTGTGGATAATATTGACAAAAAACCATAATTTGTATTCCGGAAAATGTGTTTTATATTCTTGTTTGTATTCTTTAGGGGCTGATTTTAACTTGAAAATTTTAAAATAAAAGGCGAATAAAAGACCTATAGATAAAAGATAGAGTAGATTTATTGTATGTCTATGACGACCCATATATCATCGCTTGGAAACAGGCTCTTCGGTTTTTGATTTTCCATTAAAAAATAAAGACATAAATGTTGAAGACGCAACAGCCGAGGCTGCTTGAGGTGTCGATGGATTATTTGCTTTAAGTTCTAAAAAGAAAGCGACAGTTGAGCATATCAAAATAAAAAAGTCATACCCAAAAGGAAGTAAGAAAAATAAATTTAATTCCAGCATCGAGAATAAAGGTTTCTTAGGAGAAGTTAGAGGCCTTGTCGGCCTCTTTTCGCTATCTCTAGATCCGAAACATAATTGAAAGGGTTCGGTTATTGGATATAAAAATCCTATAGTTCAGCCAAGCTAGAAAAGATCCAAAAGTTCAATTATTTTACCATTGCACAAGGCTTATTTAGACTAGGAACATTAAGTTACCGATATGTTTTGAGGATAAAAGCTACAAGCATAATTTAAACCTTAATTTAGGTTTAGAAGCCCTCTATCCGAGGGCTTTTATTATGTGACTTTCCCTTTTTTTAGGATACTGTATCTTTTGCACTAACTGATTAATTTTTTCAAAACTTAAAGGATCCAATGGGAGTGGTTGAAATTCTACCTTTAAAGATATAGCTAGTGGAGTAGCTGCAGAATCCGTAAATTATTCCGTGACTGCGGCGAGAGGTATTTTCACAATTCCCGCTTCTTTTATCCTCCTTAAATTGGGTTATAGAAAAGCGTGTATGCTTGCATGCGGATTGGCCACTGTTGCACTACCTTTAGTGTTTAGTCCTCATTGGTCAGTATTGATCGCGGGCAGAATAGTTATGGCCGCTGGGGGGACCTTGACGATAATCTATATTTCTCCTTTATTGGCAAAACTGACCATGCCTGAAAAAAGAAAGAAGTTAGCTTCTTTAAATGGTTTTACCTTCGCCATTTCTGGTTTGATTGTGAATATTTTATTTATGATTTCTCCCATTGCTACCTTTCTTATTAAACATTGAAGGTGGGCGGCAGCAGCTTCCGCCATATCTTCCTTTTTGCCTTTAGGCATATTTTATGTTTACGGGAAAAATTTTGAAATTATCTCATTGCAAGAACGTCTAAAGGTTCAAATTCCGGACAACTATGAAACTCTTCTTAGGGAGAAGGAAGCTTGAACTTGAATAATTTCATATAGTTTTTTACTTGTAGTATCAATTATTTTCTCCAGTTTTGTTCCGAGCAGAATAATTGATTTATTGCCCAAGATTAAAAATTCTATAGCATCGCTTGATTGAAGTTCTCTCTATACAGTTATCTTCTTTTTAGGTACATGCTTTGGTTTATTTTTTATGGGTCGATTTAACCTCAAAGAAATCAAGAGAACGACGGTGGTTAGCTTCTCCATTCGACTTACAATATTCATCTGAGGTCTAATCACTACCGGAGCTTTAGTTTACTACTTTCTGCAGAATAATAATGCTGTTGCTTGAGCCTCTAACATAGTCATTCTAATTGGGGTTTTCTGGTTAGCATTCTTTGGTTTAGGTATTCAATCTGTGTTGCTTTATATACCTCTAGAATATAAAAACTATAGCCCGCAAAAAACCTCAATTTTCTTTAGTTGCATTTGAGGTATTGGGTACATAATATTGACTATTTACTACATAATATCCTCAATCTTAAATCAATTTGCTGGTCCAGCAGTTTCCTTAATTTTTATAACTATTCTTCTCTCTCTTTTCTATATTCTTTCTAGGAAGTTAAGGGAGTCTAAGCCTGAGTATATTGATTGTTCAGTATGATTAAGAAATAAATTATTTAACTCTTAGGTTGTAAAAATTTACTTCCCCTGGGTTGGGGGAAGTTAAAAATTTATTGTTATTCGGATGACAAGAAAATGTTTTGTTCCGCCATATATTTTCTTGCCTTTTTACTAAGTAGTTTTAAATTTCCATTCTTTCTAAATTCTGAAGAAGAATATGGGAGGCGTGCATTATCTAAAAAAATAACTTTATTAAATAATTTTTGTCCTACTAAATTTATTAAATGTTCTTCAGAAGAATAATATATTCTTTTGAAAAAAACTAGTGTACAAATAG
Organism: Ailurus styani; assembly: GCA_002007465.1. Lineage (NCBI taxonomy): Eukaryota > Metazoa > Chordata > Mammalia > Carnivora > Ailuridae > Ailurus > Ailurus styani. Next base: position 97,582 of record LNAC01001753.1, read on the forward strand.
TAAATATTTCCACAAAACCATCTCAACTTCCTAGATTTGCAATATGATCATCTCCAAGTAAAAAGAAGAGGTGGTCATTATTAAAAAGATTTTTAAAATGCTGAATCGTGCTTATAGATTGGATTGGTTTATTTAATTTAATCTCCCAGTAAGATACAGCTGTTTTTTTCTTAGGTATTGATAATCCCAATAAATCTAGCCTCACCTTGCTGGACAAATATTGCAAGTCTGTTTTATCTATTGATTTATAAGCTGGAATAAAAATTAATAAATCTAAATCTAATTTTTTGATTGCATACTTTGCTAAAGCAACATGACCTTTATGTGTCGGGTTGAAGGATCCTCCAAATAAACCTATTTTTCTAACTTTATTAGGATACAAAAAACGGTAAAACGGTTTACAAAATTTTTCATTTTACAGCTATTTGTTTAAAAAAATCAATGGAATTTTCCAATTTTTGTCTTCTAAAAAAATTATTCTGTAGAAGAAATGTTGTTCGCAATAGTAGGCACTAATTCTCTATCTGGAGCTTTATAAAACTCATGCTCTTCTTTCACAATTTTGGCTTCGAATATTTGCTGGTTTGTTCTTTCTGGTTGTATTGGGGTTTCTTCTCTAAGTTTGTCGCTTTTGCTACGCATTAATTGATATTTTTCTTCAGACTTATCTATTTTTCTCTGAATATTTCTGATACTTTTATTCAACGAGTCAATAAATCTTGAAAAATTTTCTATATCCTTCTCGCCTCGATCAATAGACTCTTCAATGATGCCATAAGACCTCTCGGCGCATTCAGAAAGTTTATTCAATAAATCTTGTGTTGAATCTAAATCTATAGCATCCAAGTTAACCATCTTTTTTCTAAAGGGTACTGCATACCACAAGACTGTACATAAACTTCTTAAAAATTTATAAGAAGCTTCGGGGGAGGCAATCAATATTTTTGGATCTAAATCTGAGGTTGGCCTCTCTAGGCCGAAATTATCATAATCGGCATCTGATGAGATTCAAAAAAATTCACTCTCCCTGAAGGCATTTTCTCCAATATCACGATTAGTTACAAAGAGAATAAAATGGTATGGCTCTGCACTATCTCTTGCGAACTCTAATGCCTTTCTCATATCTGGATTCATTTGCGCATGTTTTTGTGTTGAGACATCGGTCAAACTATTTTTTCCTGATGAGCAGTGTTTAAATTCAACCATAATTCGAATTTGATTTTTAGCGCTGTGTAAATTTTTGTGACTTTTAAAGATGATCTTGAAGTCTGCGATTTTTCCATTTTCTCCTTTGGGTTGTGAAAAGATATCTATGTAATCTAGCTCTTCTTTATTGAATAATGTCTTAACTTTATTGCCTCATTCTATTTCACAAATTTTGCCCATTTTAAGGAAGTTTTTTTGATTTTCAGCATCTTCATTTCACTTTTTAACCCTTTCAAAATTACTAATATAAAACTCCTGATAATTTTTCAAAACTTCAACATCAATAGAAACCCTTTCTTGCATTAGTTTGTTGTAAAATTGTTGACATTCTTGGAGTCCTTTCTCCCTAGCATCTAATGATTGTTTTTCATTCTGTAATTGGCTATTTTCTATACTAAGGTGGGTTATCCTCTCTTCTTGTTTTTCTAGCTTGTTTGATAATTCTTGAATAATTTTTTGTGAATTTTCTAATTTGGCGGTTTCAGAAAATAACTGTTGTTTTATCAAATCGTTTTCTCTCTTGTAGTTATTTATCTCTTCTTCGCATTTATCTACTTTTACTTGCAAAGAGTCATTTAACGNAATTTTCTCCAATATCGCGATTAGTTACAAAGAGAATAAAATGGTATGGCTCTACACTATCTCTTGCAAACTCTAATGCCTTTCTCATATCTGGATTCATTTGCGCATGTTTTTGTGTTGAGGCGTCGCTCAAACTATTTTTTCCTGATGAGCAGTGTTTAAATTCCACCATAATTCGAATTTGATTTTTAGCACTGTGTAAATTTTTGTGACTTTTAAAGATGATCTTGAAGTCTGCGATTTTTCCATTTTCTCCTTTGGGTTGTGAAAAGATATCTATGTAATCTAGCTCTTCTTTATTGAATAATGTCTTAACTTTATTGCCTCATTCTATTTCACAAATTTTGCCCATTTTAAGGAAGTTTTTTTGATTTTCAGCATCTTCATTTCACTTTTTAACCCTTTCAAAATTACTAATATAAAACTCCTGATAATTTTTCAAAACTTCAACATCAATAGAAACCCTTTCTTGCATTAGTTTGTTGTAAAATTGTTGACATTCTTGGAGTCCTTTCTCCCTAGCATCTAATGATTGTTTTTCATTCTGTAATTGGCTATTTTCTATACTAAGGTGGGTTATCTTCTCTTCTTGTTTTTCTAGCTTGTTTGATAATTCTTGAATAATTTTTTGTGAATTTTCTAATTTGGCGGTTTCAGAAAATAACTGTTGTTTTATCAAATCGTTTTCTCTCTTGTAGTTATTTATCTCTTCTTCGCATTTATCTACTTTTACTTGCAAAGAGTCATTTAACGAGGATACGCTAGAAAGCTTAACTTCCCATTGTTTAGCCTCTTTTAGTTTCTCGTTAAATGCTGTTTTAGCCTCTAAAATTTCAGCTTCTAGTCTTAATTTTGTTTCTTTAAAAAATTGCTCCGAAAGTATATTTTTTTCTTTTATTCCTTCCAGTTCTTTTTCTAGATCGTGTATCAATTTAGTCTTAGAGTCAGTCTCTGGTTCTTGGGGATTATCTCGTGAGTGCTCAGCTTTTAAGTTTTGTTTTTTGTCTAGATATAACCATTTAAAAAGAAGGCCAGCGATTCCAATAAACAATATAAACAGAGTAATGCTCCCGATCGCAGTGCCGGCGGTAAAAAAGTAAATCATTTTCACTTATTTTGTTTTAATTTAAAAAGGTAAGATAACTATAATTTGATTTTTTAATACTTAATTTTTTAGAAAAATAAACCAGCTGTGAGGCTCTAAAAGAACTAATATTTTCCACAATCTAACGTATTGAAAAAGATAGATGTCTAACGGAATGGAAAAAAAATTAATTTCATTGGAAAAGATGGTGGAATTTGATCTGCATATAGGAGCTCAAGCTCGCCTTTGAAACCCAAAAATGTCTCCATTCATAGTGCCCAACTATAAATTGCACAAAACTAAACATGTAATTTCTTTAGAAAAAACAAGTAAATATTTACAAGATGTATATTCTTATTTACTTGACTTATNGCAAGATGTATATTCTTATTTACTTGACTTATCTAGATCTGGGCTTGAAATAATGTTTGTGGCTTCTAAAGACAAAGTCATAGCCGATATAGTCAAGGAGTCTGCTAAGAGAGTAAATGCTTTTTATATTACTCAAAGATGATTGGGAGGATTATTAACCAACTTTAAGCAAGTGAATAAAACACTAAAGATGCTTGCTGAATTAGATGAGATGCTTCAACAAGAAAATATTTCACGACAACTTACTAAAAAAGAAATCATCCAGTTAAGGAAAAAAAAATTAAAGATTGAAAAAAATTATGATGGTATCAAAAATTTAACTAAACTTCCCAACGTTTTAGTAGTTTTCAATCCAGTAAATGACCTAATTCCAATTTTGGAAGCTAAAAAGATGGAAATTCCTGTAGTTGGAATAGTTAATAGCAACAATAATCCAGAAGTTATAAATTTTGCCATCCCGGCAAATAACATTTCACCTAAGTCTATTTATTTAATAGCTAATTTATTGTGTGATGCAATTGCTGAAGCTGTAGGGCAAGAAACTTTGATTGCCTATAGAGACGATAGTGAAATTATTTTGCCCAAACACCTAGAAATACTTTCGTCTTCCTCTCCAGCTAACAAAAAATTTGATAATTAAATAAATGTATATTCTTGGTTTACTATGAATCAAGGAGTTAGATTAAAGAAGAGAATCTCTATATGTGAAGCCATATATGCGAATCTAATTTTTTCAGAACTTTCAGTAGAAAACCAAAAGTCACTTAAGATTGAACGATCAATATGAACTAGTTTTGAATGAAAAATTTATAAACAATTTGTCAAGAAGAAAGAAAAATTCTTGGAAGAGATTAAAAGTTTCTTAAAAAAAGATTGAGAGTTAAGTCGATTGAATTTAACAGTGCTAGCTGTCATCCTAGAAGCTATTACAGAACATGAAGTTTTTCAAACACAACCAGCTGTGTTGATTCATCAGTCTNAACGTTTTAGTAGTTTTCAATCCAGTAAATGACCTAATTCCAATTTTGGAAGCTAAAAAGATGGAAATTCCTGTAGTTGGAATAGTTAATAGCAACAATAATCCAGAAGTTATAAATTTTGCCATTCCGGCAAATAACATTTCACCTAAGTCTATTTATTTAATAGCTAATTTATTGTGTGATGCAATTGCTGAAGCTGTAGGACAAGAAACTTTGATTGCCTATAGAGACGATAGTGAAATTATTTTGCCCAAACACCTAGAAATACTGTCGTCTTCCTCCCCAGCTAACAAAAAATTTGATAATTAAATAAATGTATGTTCTTGGTTTACTATGAATCAGGGAGTTAGATTAAAGAAGAGAATCTCTATATGTGAAGCCATATATGCGAATCTAATTTTTTCAGAACTTTCAGTAGAAAACCAAAAGTCACTTAAGATTGAACGATCAATATGAACTAGTTTTGAATGAAAAATTTATAAACAATTTGTCAAGAAGAAAGAAAAATTCTTGGAAGAGATTAAAAGTTTCTTAAAAAAAGATTGAGAATTAAGTCGATTGAATTTAACAGTGCTAGCTATCATCTTAGAAGCTATTACAGAACATGAAGTTTTTCAAACACAACCAGCTGTGTTGATTCATCAGTCTCTCCTGATTTCCAAAATATATGGTGGAGAAAGCGACAAATTAATACATGCATTAATAGATAGCTACCTTAAGTCAAAATTAACAAGCCAGAAGAGCAAAAATTAGTTCTTAGGTGAAAACACAACTATTGATATTGAATGATCTTCAGCATTTTCGCGCCAGCTATCACCCTAACAGTAGCAATAATACTCAAAGATAAGCAATTAAAACCTAACGAGACTGCTAGCTGGGCAACACTCGCCACAAGCGCTCCCACCTTTTTAAGTTGTTTTTTTTACTATATTTACCAGTCATTTAAAGAAAATAATCCGCTAAAGGAGTTCATAAAACCTTCTCGCATGAAANCAGAACTTTCAGTAGAAAACCAAAAGTCACTTAAGATTGAACGATCAATATGAACTAGTTTTGAATGAAAAATTTATAAACAATTTGTCAAGAAGAAAGAAAAATTCTTGGAAGAGATTAAAAGTTTCTTAAAAAAAGATTGAGAGTTAAGTCGATTGAATTTAACAGTGCTAGCTGTCATCCTAGAAGCTATTACAGAACATGAAGTTTTTCAAACACAACCAGCTGTGTTGATTCATCAGTCTCTCCTGATTTCCAAAATATATGGTGGAGAAAGCGACAAATTAATACATGCATTAATAGATAGCTACCTTAAGTCAAAATTAACAAGCCAGAAGAGCAAAAATTAGTTCTTAGGTGAAAACACAACTATTGATATTGAATGATCTTCAGCATTTTCGCGCCAGCTATCACCCTAACAGTAGCAATAATACTCAAAGATAAGCAATTAAAACCTAACGAGACTGCTAGCTGGGCAACACTCGCCACAAGCGCTCCCACCTTTTTAAGTTGTTTTTTTTACTATATTTACCAGTCATTTAAAGAAAATAATCCGCTAAAGGAGTTCATAAAACCTTCTCGCATGAAATACTTTTATTCAGGACTAGTCTCCTCTTCTGCTCTCTTTGGGACCTATTTTATTTCTTGAGTGATCGCATGAAAAATAGAGAAACCGATACCTTGATATGTCTCTTTGGGGATGGTAATGATATTGGGAATAGTTACTGTAGCTTACCTTTCTCTTTACGAATTTTGTGTTTCCTTTGATATTTTTTACAGTAAAAATAAAAAAGAATTAGTTCATGATTTTTTAGAAAAAATGACCGGTAAAAAGTTGGAAATAGTGCAAGACTAATCTTGAAAAAAACAGTATCTGATATTGACCATAAATACTTTCTAGATGCTATTTCTAGATTATCAAAAGAATGCTTGTTAGAACGGGACAAAATTACTGAATTTCTTGCTGAGTCTTTTAGATATGTGCTAGCGAGGGAATTTTCAGATAGTCAAATAGACATTGATATCAATGTCGATGCTGGCAAGATATCACTGTCTAAGAGATTAGAGGTAGTCAAAGATAAATATTTTTTTGGAGAGGGGTTAGAGGATTCTGAAAATTTAATTCCTATCAGTTCTGTGGNTTAGAAGATTCTGAAAATTTAATTCCTATCAGTTCTGTGGTTAAAAAAACAGGTAAAAGTATGACTGAAGGTGAGGTTTATTTGGAGCCTATATTTTTAGAAAAACTGGAAACCAAAATTGTTAAAAATATCCTCTCTCACTTTCAAAAACTAACATTAGAAGCCATAAATCAAAGAATATATAACCAATGGGTGAACCGTAAAGGTGAAGTTTTTGAGGGGATGGTAGAAAGGGTTATTGAAACTAAAGAAAAATTACCAAGAGAAGCTGTAATTTCTTTAATTGATCCTAACAATAAGTTTGAAAATGCAAGAGGAGTGCTTTATAGAATGGATTTTGTTCAAACGCTCTCTGCTAATGGTTACAGAATTTATGAAAGTCTTGTGCCTGGAAAAATCTACTATTTTCAAATAAAAGATGTTCTAGAAAATTCTGCTGGTTGCCCGATTTTGCTATCTAGAACTAGTCCTGAAATTGTCAAGTATTTAATGAAGAGACACATCTCTGAATTGCAGGAAGAGTTAGTTGAGATTAAAGCTATTTCAAGAATCTCAGGAATCAAAAGTAAAGTGTTGGTGAGTACTAAAAACAATAATATAGATCCTGTTGGTTGTTGTATAGGTCCCAAAGGTAGCCGGTTGAAGGTAATTTCTTCTCAATTGATGAATGAACGAATCGATGTTATTCTCTGAAGTTCTGATCCAATTAAAAATATTGTTAATGCTTTTTCTGGGGCTAAAATCCTGGGCTACAAGATTTTAGAAGATCAAGCAGATTCAATACTATTAATTTCCACTCTGGAGAATCTTCTTCTTGCGATAGGAAGAAGGGGAATAAATGTCAAGTTAGTTTCCATGTTGACTGGTTGAAAAATTTTTATCAAAACTATACAAGAAGCTAAGGCTGAACGTATTGACTACATTCCCATAGATGAAGGTTGAGATACCAAGGCCGCTGATGTTTCTGGAAGACTATACAAGATACACAAATTTAAATTTGGATCCCAAGAAGACTCTCTAAAAGAAGAACAAAACTAAGTTACTTCCCTAAGCTAAACCCTTAGGGGCTAAAGGGAGGGTATTATGATCACTTTTCTTTATCAAAACAAGGCTGTCTCAATTAAGTATTTTTCAGAAAAAACTCAAATTCCGCCTGTAGAGATTATTAAGTACTTTTTTCTTAGAGGAAAGGAAATGACCTTAAATTCTTGACTAAATGAAAAGTATTGTCAGGAATTATGTGAAGAATTTGGTCTTCAATTTGAACGAGAAGAGATAAAAAAGATAGAAGGCTTTAACCTTGATGACGCAATATTAGAAAATGACGGACAGATTGATCCAGAAAAAATCATTTCGAAGCCCCCAGTTGTGGCAGTAATGGGTCATGTAAACCACGGGAAGACAACCCTCTTAGACAAAATACGTCGAACAAATGTTGCTGAAAGAGAATATGCCAATATTACTCAACATATTTCCTCTTATCAGGTGAAATTTAAAAACTCTTACATTACCTTTTTGGACACTCCAGGACATGAAATTTTTCAGAAATTAAGAACAATAGGGGGAGTTGTTGCTGATATTCTAGTACTTGTTATAGCTGCAGATGATGGAGTGCAAGCGCAAACCAAAGAGGTTATTGAATACTTTAAAGGAAATAAATTAAAGTTGATTATCTTTATCAACAAAATAGACCGAGGAGAAAATTCAATAGAAAATATTAAAAAACAACTTTCTGAAGAAGGGGTTGAGCTTGAAGAATATGGAGGAGAGGTTATATTGATTACAGGTTCTGCTAAAAATAACCTTGGCATTGAAGAACTTTTAGAAACAATTCAATTGGTAGCTGATGTAAATGAATACTCTACAACGCTAAACCCTCCGGTAGTTGGTATCATCTTAGAATCACGCTTAGAGCGGGGTCTAGGTTCTATTGCTGAAATAATAACAATCAAAGGAAAATTAAGCCCCGGAGACTACATTTCGGGAAAGAATATTTTCTGCAAAATTAAAACCATTCTAAATGAAAAAAAAGAAAAAATGAAGGAATTAATGCCCTCTTGCCCGGCCATAATTTCGGGCTTTGAGGCGCCCCCGCCCCCAGGTGAAAGATTTTTCTCTTTCTCAGATAAAACTCAGGCTCTAAAGCACTATGAAAGTCACAAAAATGCATCTCAAGATTTTTTCTTTAAAGACGACAAGTCTTTAGAGGCTAAAGAAGATCCTACTCATTTCTCTTTCATAG
>LNAC01001754.1:0-18946 GCA_002007465.1 Ailurus styani
ATGATTCACAGACCTGTACCCCTTGGGCAAATAATAAAAATAAAATTAAAAAAAAATAGTATTTCTGTGTATATATTACATTGGGAATGTTTTCCATTATCAATTTCTTATTGAGGCTATAATAATGGTCACTTTTTTCCCCTCCTCTTTCTATTCCTTTTATTTATCTTCTCTGAATGATTCAGACTTAAAGCCATTACTTGGGACAGATAAAGACAAGAATTTGTGCCAGAGATGAAGATGAGGGGCTTGGAACAAGGAGTGAGAGCCCAAGTAGGATGAGGGTGGGGTCACCTAAGGGACTTCTTAGCATAGAGAATCAGAGCATGTCTATAATAGGTTTCATAGCCCCAACAGATTAAGGAGAAAATCCACATGGTGGGGTGGGTCATATCCTAAGCAGGATGATGAAGGCAACTTACAGAGATGGAATTGGTAATGGAGAAAGGATACTCACAGAGGCTGATCAAATGAGTACATGTAGTAGTAATAATTGGATCTAAGTATATTACTTTCCAAGAAAGATATTACAAGTATGAAAATGGACAAAACTAGATGAAACATACTGGACTGCAGTTGGAGGTGTAGGTGTAAACTTGTGTTTTTTAAAATATTTATATATATGCAGGAGTAAATACAGATGTAAATGTCTGTGTATGAATAGTTCTGTTCACTTATAGAATATAGAAACAGCATTGCCATAGTAGTGGGAATATCTATCACTTAAATCTTGGCTTGTCAAGACCATTAAAGAGGACAAAGACTTCTAAAAAATGACTGATTCCATGGGTGGGAAGGGTAGGTACAAGATGAACCTGCAACATCTTTTTGTACCAGATGGCAATGAAGTGCTCAAAAAATAACAAAAATGTCAAAGAACACAGAGATCAGCTTTAATGTGCTCTCACTGACCAAATCTTGGACAATTTGAGCTTCAAAGTAAACTTTCAATGATGATTTTTACTATTTAATAAAATAGGAACCTATGGGCCAAAATAGATAGAAATAAATTAAATAGTTAAAATTTGAATGAGGACCAGGATATATAAGACAGTGATAATGGGAAGAATGGGAGATTTTTAAAGGGGGGAGAAGATGTTATGTATTTCCCTGAATGGGAGAGTGACAACAAATCCTAAAGTTAATATCAAAAATATTATACAAACATATCCTAATGCTATATTAATACTAACACTTGTGGAAAGGTTTGGGTCAGGGACCAGGCTTAAATTATTTTACTTTATATATAATTTTATACTGTCAAAAAATATAGGCAGTTAGAGTTATCACCATATCTCCCATGTTTACAGATGAGTAAAATGAGGACTAGAAATCAAAATACCTTCTTAATAAGGCAGTTTGCTTCCTGTATTGTTCTCTATTTCAAAAATAACATTTAAAAAAAATAACATTTGTAGTTTTGAGCTACTTCTTTGTGCTGTATGTGTAAGGACACACTGGTTGAGAGGTTCTTTATTTGTAAATTGCCTTTTTTTTAAAAGAACTTTCTTAGAATATTGAGAAATACAAATAAGTCTGGGTAAAGAAAATCCTCTTTCTCTAAAGCTGTCATTATTATAGTAAAACCTGGATTTGAGACTTTACTTTTTAGAGTTCTTGATTTGACTTACTATATAACTGGATTGGGGAATTGCAAGGTGATTTATAACATGTTTTATTGAATTTGATTCTCCATGAATAACTTAGCACAAGTGTTATTTTTTGCTGATAAGAACCTTTTCTATTTTGCTATTGCCTAGTTTTTGGAGAAAGGGTTTGTTGCACATATTTAAGAAAAAAAATACTTTGAAGTCTCAAAAATATTTTTTCCTATGTAAAATATGGCTAAAGTTCTAATGCTTTATATACTGTGGATGAAAGTAAATAACTACCTAAAGTAGATATATGAATGTTAATAGTCTAATATTCTTGTACGTCTTATAATCTCTTTTATATTTTCCTTGTCTTAAGTGAAACTTTATCAGAAATATAGTTTGTGCACTGGCATATGAACTAGATTTATGCCATGTTTATTTGTGGTTTGCATGGGAGGACTAAATGCCTGGTAAAGTAATATTTATTCAAAATGAAAAAAGAGTAATTACAGGTGTAGGAAAAATCCATCTGAATAATAAAGATGGAAAGAGTTCTCTCACGATTGAGGTGATAAGGTTTTAGTCACATTGAGAGTGAGTGTCTTTCACGCTATTTATTTCTAACAAGCTACAAGTGTGAACTTCATGGAGAGGGTGAAGCCAGTCTGAGGTGGAGGTGATGAGAGTTCTGTGTTTCTAACATATTCATAACCAAGAAGCTATGATGAATGGATTTTTGGTTAATGCTAAAATATTTCACTATCCTGCAGGTGTGCTTTAATACTTTTTTCATGCAAAGAATGCAGATTCTGTGTTTTCAAATAACATGTCAGTCAGGCATCTAAATATGCACTTACAAATCAAGTTTATTCTGAGAATAAATGGACACTATTGTATTTAGACAAACTACCAGGCACCTGAGGGCCTTCCACATTTCAAAAAGCAAAAAGCTACAATACTCAGATTTTCCTCTATATAATGAGATTTGATATCTTTTCTCCTAAATATTTTGGATATGTGTCATATGCTAAATCAGAAAGCTTTTTGATAAATATATATATGTATATATATTTGCTTTTAAATATATATATTTGCTTTATATATGTATATATAACATATTGATTATATATATAATCAGTGTTATATACAGATTATGATATATATATGACATGTATGCAAAAAATATATATATGCAAAAAGGTGTACGAATGTGCTTGTATTAATTTTCTCAAAGTGAATACAAGCACCTAGATCAAAACATGCTCATACCAGCACTTCAGAAGTCCCCTCTTCTCTCTTCCAGATATTATCCCTCTCTTCTAGGGTAACTATTATCCTAACTTCTAATACCATCAATTAGTTTTTAAAATCCAAGCAGTTACACTAAGAAATGTGTACTCTTTTGTGTCTGGCTTCTTGTGGTCATTGACAGGTTTGTGAGAACCATGCATGTTCTCATGTGTAGGAATATCAGGAGTGGAAGACATGCATTTACTCAGCTTCAGTGGGTTTTTTTTAGACCATTTTCCAAAGGAATGCTATCAGTTAAGACTCACATCTGTAGTAATGAGAGTTTGGTTTGCTCTATTCCATAGTCAATATTGATATTAACTGCTTTGACTTTTCATATTAGCCATTTTGGTGAGGGAATGGTAGTATCATATTGCGGTACTAATCTGTGTTTCACTCTGCACATCAGAGTTAAGTTCCTTTTCATATTTTATTGATTACTTTCATATTATCATTTTGGAAATTTCTGCTCAAGACTTTTATCCATCTTACTGTTGGATTGTCTAATTTTTAAAATAGATTTCTAGTTCCGAAGTCATGTAGTTCTTTTTTACATGTCATAGTCATGAATACTTAGAGATATGCATTGGAATTTTAAAATTCCAATTAAAATCTAATTAATTTAATTCCAATCAATGTCATTGTAGTCTAATTTATGTAAATTTTCTTTGTGATTAGTTAGGTCCCATATTTTAAAATATTAAAAAATTCTTACCTTCATTCCAGCTACCATTGTAGACTAAACAATATTCTTATCCATATCAAGATTACAATAAAAGCTTCTTGACTGGTTTCTCTGATTTACTACTACTACTTGGTCTTTGCAGAGCAACCAGAATTGTCTCTCACAAAGGTAAATTACCTCACATCACTTCTCTGCTTATATTCTCAAATAATACTCCATTTCATTTAGAATACTTTCTCCAAACGATCTCATGTGCTACTGGACTTGGACCTCACCTCGTTTAATCTGGGCACAGTAGGAATGGCTTACCTTCCCCCTAATGCCTTGAACCAGTTAGTTTGCCAATAAACTAGCTTGGCTGACTTCTTCTTTCCCAGTAGCCTCTCTATTTCTGTCCCCTCTATCAGGAAGTCTGACCTCCTTAACCTTTTTAATCTTCCTTCCTAGATTTTGAAACCCTCATCTTTCTCTTCCTGTTTTCCAGGGATAAGTAACAGATCATTTACTTTTCATCAGTTTTCTGTTTCCCATTTTTGTGGTAACATTTATTCTGTGCTTGGTTCCCTTCTTGGTCTTTTTTGATTCTCGAGGGCTTAGCATGGAATTCAAACTAGAAAAATTGTTATCACTTCTCTAAAAATGTTCCTGTGTATCTCCAATCTATTTATCCTATGGCAGATGGAGGCCTGTTGGTATTTTGGGCTTTTCCTTGGTTATTAGCCAGATTTCACTGTTCATTAGCAGTCCAAAGCAGCTGTAATCATCCATGAAACCTGGTGCACAATCCATGTCTAAACAAAGGATAGTCCCTTACTTACCACTCCAGGGTCCATGTGAGTCAATAAGATTCTTGCCAACCAGCTCCTTAAAGAATAACTGACATGGATCTCCCACTGGCCAAATTGGTATCTTCCTTTAAAAGGTGATGGTTGATCCTAAACAAGGAACAAATTGCCCAGGCTAGTATGACTAATAATTGCTGGCATCAAAATCCTGGCCAATCAAGTACTACCATATACAAAATTCAAGTAAAATTTTATTTTTAAAACATACTTGATTGTATCACATTTCTTAATTTCAATGTAAAATTTGAATATGGAGTTCAAATAGTATAAAATAATTTAGCACATTTTATTCTAATGGTGTAGGGTAGTTTTAGGAAATTCCTTAAGACTTTATTTCTGTGAAAAAACACAACTATCTTCTCTTTATGTTTGGTTGGTGACTTTCTCACAATCTTGACCACGTAGGTAATTTCAATTGTGTTTCATTGAAAATGCAATATCGATAAATGTTAATATTTCTATTTTGAGAAGAATTTATAAACAATTATGTCTGAATATGATATTGAATGTTCATCTCATCAATACTTTGGACTTTTAGCAAAACTACAATTAAATTATCCTATAAAGGTAACTGTCTATGTTGTTCTTAGGATAACAAGGAATTAATTTCCTCACCTAACAAGTGATAGTCCCTCTTATGTCAATTTAGAAAGTTCCTCTTGATTTCTAATTTGAACATCCTTTCTTGTGTATTTCCATTCTCATCTCAAAGAATTTTGAAGAACTACTTCTAGCCATTGGCAATAGCAAATATATATATATTTGGATTTTATTGTTTTTCATTCTTGAGTTTTTTAAGCAAAGGAAAATGTCTCTTTTCTTCCTTAGAGTAACGTGCTTCATGCAATTCAATTGCAGAGATGCAGTTTAAATAAGTATTCTTTCACAACTCTGATATTGAATTGTAATTTTTAAGTTTATGATTTTGGCCATAAGTACTGAACTAAAACAAACTATTGTTTGAAACTCAGACCTAATGGAGCTAATGTCCATAACGCTAAGTAAAGGTCAGTATGTAAAAAAATGTAATTGTTTTCAGGAAAAATAAAATAAAATTAGATTTGTAGTCAATTGACTTGGGCAAACATTTTCTCCACAACATAACTTAATTATCACTTATTGTTTCCATGATCCATCCATTCAGTTTCATCCCGATGAAATGAGCAGAAAAAACCCTAAAATATCACCCAGTTTTGTTAGGATCAAAGGGCTATTGTATGTGGTGGCATTTTCTGGTGCATAAGAAGGAGGATCTTGGAGTCAAATACTGAAACAAATCCCACTTCTGGCCCTTACTAAGTTCTCAAAACCTCATTCTCTCCCTGCAAAAATGGGAATAATTGTAACTTTGTCATTAAAGATTGTCATTTTATAAAGAGCATAATACATGGTAGGGATTCAATAAATTGTAGTTATGTAAAACTGTCTTATAAACTTGAAAACAGATTTCAAATATAAGATTAATAACAATTACCATTATTTTCTTCAAGTAATAAGACAAAAGTTACTTTAAAAGATGTTGTTAATAAATGTGCAAAGATATGACAGTTACAGTTCAGCCCAGTTTTTCAGTTTATCTCATTCTTCTGTTTTGGGAAAAGATTTACATTTGTTTCATAACATGTATTGCATTTTCTTCATAAAATGACATTAAATTGCTAATGATAATTATGACATGGAGAAGTTCCTATTGCAGTAAAGAATGCTAAGTAATTGTAGTAAAACTTGTTATGAGCAGAGGTGAACAACTTAACAAAATACATTATATACAAATGTTTAAAACATTATTATAGTCCACAAGCAAGGTTTATGCCCTAATTTACTTGCCTGATTTGCATCTTATCAAAACAATATTGCAGTTTTCTTCAGTGATAACTTTGATTCAGTAAAACTTACAGAATTAGGTTGTATTGGAAATTTAAAATTGATTTTTCAAGAAAAACATAGTACCTTGTTTTTATTTACCACTTTTCTTAACCCTCAATGTTGCCATTCTTTATATATCCATAGTAGTCAGTACAAGAAGTTCTTAAAACTTCCTTTCTAATTGACTAATTAAGTGTTTAAAGACATTCTACAGGACAAATTCTCTTCCACTATATACTTTGTTTGTTCTTTAAAACTTAAAAAAAAAGATTTATTTATTTATTTCATGGAGAGAGTGCGGAGGGTAGGGCAGAAGGACAAGGAGAGAGAGAATCCTCAAACAGACTCTCCACTGAGCACAGAGTCCTACATGGGGCTCAATCCCAGGACTCTGAGATCATGACCAGAGCTGAAATCCAGAGTCTGAATATACCATTTGTCTTCACGAGGTCTTTAAAGCCTTAAAGAAAACACGATAGAGGTAAGCATGTTTAGACTTAAATTCATTCTCAATGCAATCAAATCAGGGAATAGGAAAATATTAGCCTTTGTCTTCTCTGTCTTGCAGGAAATTACCCTTATACTTTCTAGACGTGCTGGATCAAATGTGAAGGTAAGCCAATGGTGTATCTTTGGTTTACAGACTATTATAACAGATGCAATCAATGGAGTTGTTATGAGCATGTACTTCAAATGAAAGGGCATTTGGCACAACCTACATAATTGGTTTTATAACTGAGTTTAAAATACATGATTCTTATTTTTGAATTTTGAAAACTAAAAGCCATAAACAAAAGATTTCTGTGAACATATGAAAAATTCTGATTTGCAGCATACTTATCTGACACACAAAGCTGACAGTTTTGTCCTTGTTATGGCATGAATTAGAAGGAAGAGGAAGAAAATTGATTATTAATTACCCTGAAAGCAATGGAACAAAATTAATAATGTCACAGCCTCTAGACTGGAATCAGTGTCTTCTTAATACAGAAAATCACTTGAACTATGATCAAATTTACCTGGATCAGAAGATATTACTGGCAATTAATGGCCATGTAACTTTGAAATCAATGAGGTCTGCCAAAAGAAACCACGATATCCACTTTAACATTTTAGGTAATTCAACTCAGAGTTATTATGAAAAAGGGCTTAGGTAGTTGTAAGACAATGATGAAATGATGTATGGGTGAGGAGCATAAATTTGAGAATGCTATACCCAATGTATGACTTGTTTCTACTAGAAATAAATATATTTTTGCTGTAGTATTAGAATTATATAACATGTAACATTGCTATCTTGTGTATTTTTAAAAATAACTGGTTTTTATGGGTTTTAATAATATTTCTACTTAAAATTTTTATTTCATTGTATTTACATTTCTTGTCACAAAATGATAGAAATGAATTTTCTTTTATTAAATTTACTTTAGCAGCTTGTCATAATAGCATCATTTCACATCATGACCGTTTCCTCCTCAACAGTCTTCAGAAGAACTACCAAGGGCTAAGTATAAGATTTAATACCAAAATATTTTGAATATGAAGTAGTGAATATTTCATTCATTCTGACTTTAACACAAAATATGTATATATTTCTAAGCTAAAGTTTTTTTCCCCCTTTAGTTAAATATAAACCTTGTTATTTGTTTAAGTATTTGCATTTTGGATTAAAAGGAATAATTTTAGGGTTATATAGAAAACACTGAATTCCACTGTCATAAAAAATGTACATGCCATTAGGTTTACAAGTTGAAACTAATTTAAATAAAATAGGAATTTCTTTCAGACTAGGTGTGAAAATCATGAGTCTATCTCGATTTACAACTTTCTATGTGAAATTAAACATTTGATCCATTTATGAAACTGATTTTCTTGTATTCCTGCCCCCAATGAAAGAGATCTTATACAACTTTTTATTTTATTTTATTTTTTCAGTGAGTCAAGATTCATTGTTTATGCACCACACCCAGTGCTCCATGCAATACATGCCCTCCTTAATACTCAATACCAGGCTCATCCATCCCCATTCCCCCTTCCCCTCCATAACCTTCAGTTTGTTTCTCAAAGTCCACAGTCTCTCATGGTTCATCTCTCCTTCCGATTTACACCAATTCACTTTCCTTTCCTTCTCCTAGAGCCCTCTGTTTTATTCCTTATGTTCCACAAGTAAGTGAAACCATATAATAATTGACTTTCTCTGCTTGACTTATTTCACTCAGCATAATCTCCATCAAATCCATCCATGCTGATACAAAAGTTGGGTATTCATCCTATCTGATAGCTGTGTAATATTCCTTTGGGTATATGGACCACATCTTCTTTATCCATTCATCTGTTGAAGGGCATATCAGCTCTTTCCACAGTTTGGCTATTGTGGACATTGCTGCTATGAACTTTGGGGTACATATGGCCCTTCTTTTCACTACATCTGTATCTTTAGGGTAAATACCTAGTAGTGCAATTGCAGGGTCATAGGGTAGCTCTATTTTTTAATTTTTTGAGGTATCTCCACACTGTTTTGGCTGCACCAACTTGCATTCTCACCAACAGTGTAAGAGGGTTCCTCTTTCTCCACATCCTCTCCAACACTTGTTGTTTCCTCTCCTGTTGATTTTGAGAATTCTCACTGGTGTAAGGTGGTATCTCAATGTGGTTTTGATTTGAGTTTCCCTGATGGCTAGTGATGATGAACATTTTTTCATGTGTCTGTTAGCCATTTGTATGTCTTCTTTGGAGAAGTGTCTGTTCATGTCTTCTGCCCATTTTTTGACATGATTATCTGTTTTTTGAGCATTGAGCTTGAGAAGTTCTTTATAGGTCTTGGATATCAGCCCTTTGTCTGCAGTGTCATTTGCAAATATCTTCTCCCATTCTGTGGGTTGCCTCTTTGTTTTGTTGACTGTTTCCTTTGTGGAAGTTTTTACCATGATGAAGTCCCAAAACTTCATTTTCACTTTTGTTTCCTTTGCCTTTGGAGACGTGTCTTGAAAGAAGTTGCTGAGGCTGAAGTCAAAGAGGTTACTGCCTATGTTCTCCTCTAGGATTCTGATAGATTCCTGCCTCATGTTGAGGTCTTTCATCCATTTCGAGTTTATCTTTGTGTATGGTGTGAGAGTTTATCTTTGTGTATGGTTCTTCTATACATAGTGGTCCAATTTTCCCAACACCATTTATTGAAGAGACTGTCTTTTTTCCACTGAATATTTTTTCCTGCTTTGTTGAAGATTATTTGACCATAGAGTTGAGAGTCCATATCTGGACTCTCCGCTCTGTTCCATTGGTCTATGTGTCTGTTTTAGTGCCAGTACCACGCTGTCTTGTGATCACAGCTTTGTAGTAAAGTTTGAAATCAGGCAACATGATGCCCCCAGCTTTGTTTTTCTTCTTCAACATTTCCTTGGTGATTCAGGGTCTTTTCTAATTCCGTACAAATTTTAGGATTGTTTGTTCCATCACTTTGAAAAATGTTGGTGGTATTTTGATTGGGATGGCATTGAAAGTATAGATTGCTCTGGGCAGTATAGACATTTTAACAATGAGTATTCTGATCCATGAGCATGGAATGTTTTTCCATCTGTTTGTATCTTCTTCAATTTCTTTCATGAGTGTTCTGTAGTTCCTCGAATACAGATCCTTTACCTCTTTGGTTAGGTTTATTCCAAGGTATTTTATGGTTCTTGGTGCTATAGTAAATGAAATCGATTCTCTAATTTCCCTTTCTATATTTTCATTGCTAGTGTATAAGAAAACAACAGATTTCTGTGGATTGATTTATAAAGCCTTTTCTAAAACATATCCTTGTAAATGCAGACACCAAGCTGTCACTGCAAGTAGGCAAATAAGTAATAAAATACCCTTTGGAATGTGTGATATTGAAAACCTGGTTTGATTGTGTCTTCATGGGAAAATCTGTTAACTCAGAAATCATAGAGAATATAAGTCTTGGAGTTCAGAAAATGAACTGCAACATGGTTATACTTGGTAAAAGGATGTTCCATAGGAAATCATCAAAATTTAGAATTTGCTTCAGCTGATGGATTATACTCCAGACCACAAAAACTGACATGTACAGTGATGCAGAAATACAAATAGCAATAGCAATTTTCAATTTTCAATCCTCATCTGGTGAACCTCAGGACCAAGATTTTTCTAGGAAAGAATGGGAAATTGTCCATGAGATGTGACTGAAGGAAGTCAGGATAAATCATCAGATCCTCATAGGGTAAGAAAAAAATAAGTATTTCAAGGTCATTAAGCTTCTAAGTGGCAGAGCTAGGTAGATACTATCTTTGTTACAATCACTATTCAAATGGATTTCAAGCTATTTTTAACAGCTGATTTTTTTTAATTGAACAGGGTTAAGTTAAATCGAATTAAAAACTGAGCTTCACTGATTGAAACTGGGGTGAGGATTAGTCCACTTATTTCTGTTTCTTTGCCAAATCTCACCCAATTCTGTAATTCACAGAGATTTCAAGGCATTTCCACAGAACAAACCCTAGCTTTCTCTAAGTCTTTAAAATCACTGCATTTAAGATGTTAGATCCCACACTAACATATTAATATTTCTAGTGATATATTATTAATAATGTACATTCCCTGACTACATTAAAATGTATTAGCTTATTAGCTGGCTATTTGAAAAACAGAGAAGAAAATTAAGCATTTCCTTTTTAAAAAATATTTTATATAAATTTATTTGGCAGAGAGAGACACAGTGAGAAAGGTAACATAAGCAGGGGGAATGGGAGAGGGAGAAGTGGTCTTCCTGATGAGTGGGGAGCCCAACACAGGACTCAATCCCAGGGCCCAATCCCAGGACCCTGGGATCATGACTGGAGCCAAAGGCAGACACTTAATGACTAAGCCACCCAAACTCCCCAAGCATTTCTTGGTAAGATTCCTTGGAAGAAGTCAGACTATTCTGAAATACATGAGAAAGTCTGGGTTGTGAGGATAACATGATGAACTTTCCCTGAAGAAAGTAAAGAAAATATATAGACCTAAAAGCCCATTGCAAAGGTAAGCAAAATGAAAATACATGATAAAACACAACTAGAAAATTAGTAATCAGAAATTATAAAGCAGTTTTTTTCCAGAGCTCTTTCACCTAAATCTTTCTACTAGGTCAAACTATGATAGTACATGGTCAAATGTGATAAGTGCTATAAATAAGGAAGAGTGAAATATAAAAACTTAGAAATAGGTAATGGAACTTTTCCAGGTAAACTCATTGAAATGAATTAATGGATGTAGTGGTATGTAATCTGGGCTAAGTAGAAAAAAAAGGTATTGGAGGAAATGAGGAAATGGGACACAGGGCAGATAAACCATGGCATCATTGATTATTATTTCTCCTAGCTCACCTATTTTCAAAATTTTCTATAATATAGAGCTATTCATTTTATTATATTTTCATTTATTTTTATTTTTAATTTTACTTTTTTAAAAGATTTTATTTATTTATTTATTCGACAGAGAGAGAGAGATTGAAAGTAGGCAGAGAGGCAGGCAGAGAGAGGAGGAAGCAGGCTCCCTGCTGAGCAGGGAGCCCTAAACAGGACTTGACCCCATGACCCTGAGATTATGACCTGAGCTGAAGACAGAGGCTTTAACCCACTGAGCCACTCAGGTGCCCCTAGAGCACTTCATTTTAGATAATAGTATTTCTTAATATTTGTATCACCTCTGACACTATAAAGAGCTTAACTATCTTATTTCTTCTGATTTTTTCTTCCCTTAATAATTCCTTAAAGTTGTTCAATTCAAATATGCTTGGCACTCTGTTCCTTAAAGCCAAATATTGTTATGGGTATGCAGTGTTATAACTGATCATGTGGTAAAACTTCTCAAAATGTACCCCTTTCCTTTAAGATTAGGAAACCACTCCAGTCAGAAGTCTCCAATATCATAAATGTCCAGGAAAGACATGGAACAAAAACTTCAGATAAGTTGGAATACTTCCTTAATCACTTGTCACTGGAGAATCACCACTGCTGCTGCCAAACACTTAAGTTGGCAAACTGGTGCCATGTCTTCAATGATTAGCTTCTGATAATCACAGATGAGATATTCTCTTTTGCTTTAGACACTGACTGGTGATCCACAAATAGAGGTAATCAGTCCTCCATTGGAAAACTTCCTGACCTTCTCATATCTCTCTGATCTGACATTTGTGATTTCATTGTCACAGTCTTACACATATTTAATCAACCCAGGAGATTCTAAGGCATAAATGATCACACAGTAGTTTCACCAATATCATCCCCTACATGACACTTCTATGATTAATTCCAAGATGCTAAGCACAAAAAATAAATAATACAAGTAGCCTACACCTAGAGGATGAGAGGTTCCAAAAATCATTTATCCTAGTACACACTACCACTCTGTGAACTTTTCTAAGGCAGGGAGAGTATTTTATTTTTTCCTCTGTTCCTTTTTTTCACCTAGCTCAGTTTCAGGTAAGCAGTGAAAAAGTGTGTTTAATGAATGAAGTTGTGTGTGTGTGTTTGTGTGTGTTTTAGTAAATATTGAAAGAAACAGCTAATTTACCAGTGTATTTGCTACAAATGTATTAATATTGTTAAAGTTGTGTCATGGATTAGTGAATATATTTAGTCTTACTTAAAAGTAAAAGTGTAATCTAGTTATTGTAAATTATTTGAGAAACATACTTCCTTCAAGTTTCCAAAGTGTCCAGATTATAATATAAAATATGCCAAGATGTTGGCTACATTTCCTGATGGAAATACTATAAAGTATATCATTAACTATGTTTAAAAAATCATTTAGAATAGTCACAAAACACTCTTAAAAACAGAATGAAGAAATTTTAGATAAAATTTGCACCTGTGTTGAGATTACTACCTTAGGGAGATATTTGAGCTTACATCTAGGTAATTATCAACAAATATTTCCTATATAGAAAGATAGTTGTTTGAAAAGTACATACATAAAAACTTTGATAGGGAGAGTAAGTTGAAAACTGTTCAGCAATTTCCCCCAGAAGGATGCATGCCATCACAGAGAAAAGGAGAATAAAACAGATTTGGGGGAGAGCTAAGTTCAAGATTATTACATTCTTTAGCATCTCAATTTAACATGGGATAGACTTGCAAAACAAGCATAGAAAAAGACATCCTTGTCTCCTCCTTCTCCTCATGTTCCTCTTCCTCCTTTTTCTTCATCTTCTCCCCTTATTCTCTTACTCTTCCTTCTTTCTTTTTTTTTTAAGATTTTATTTATTTATTTGACAGAGAGAGAGATCACAAGTAGTCAGAGGCAGGCAGAGAGAGAGAGGAAGAAGCAGGCTCCTCATTGAGCAGGGAACCCGATGTGGGCCTCGATCCCAGGACCCTGGGATCATGACCTGAGCTGAAGGCAGAGGCTTTAACCCTCTGAGCCACCCAGGTGCCCCTCTTCCTTCTTTCTTAAGCCCATCTGCAACTATCACCTTTCAAAATAAGCAAGAAATCACATAGACAAATTAGAAACCTGTTTGGGAAGAGTGAATAAACTGTTTTAAGCAAGGGGCTGGAACTTCATTAAAAAACTAAATTTAGTTACAGAATCCTGAATAAATTTGAGGGATAATTTAAAGGACAAAAAAAGAATCTACAAACATCAGGATGCCTGGGTGGCTCAGTTGGTTAAGTGGCTGCCTTCAGCTCAGGTTGTGATCCTAGGGTCCTAGGATCGAGTCCCACAGTGGGCTCCTTGCTTGGCCTGGAGCCTGCTTCTCCCTCTGCCTGCTGTTCCTCCTGCCTTGTGCTCTCTCTCTCTCTCTGATAAATAAATAAATAAAATCTTTAAAAAAACCCTACAAATATAGCCATAATGCACATATATTTATTCAAATCTTTTTTTTTCTTTTCCTCCTTCTTTCCTAAAGAAATCATCAGATTAAAAGAAAGTAAGCAAAGACCTACAGGGCTCCAGAGGGAATATCCAGAAGCAATAAATCCAACCCTTATTTTTTTTAGCTTTAAAAATTTCTTTGTAAATTCATGTGAAATTTTTATTTCCCTGTATAATATATTGATTTATTTTAATGTAAGAAGTAGTGTTTTTACATTAAAAGCTGAGCTTTCTTGGCAATTGAATAAAAAAGGATAATTTTTATTTTTCCAGCAGCTTTCATAGATTCCCTATATATTGTCATACAAGGGGTATTTAGCAGAGCAACTTGAGGGAAATAGTGACTTTATAGGGTATGTTTAAAGTACCCTAGATGGCAGAAAATGAATGAGACTTTGGTTATCTTGTGATGCTAAAAATTAAAATGTGAAAAGCAGCTTTTATATGAAAATATTTGAAAACAGTCTTTCAATACAGGCACAAGGAATGATGACATGGGATAGAGTCAAAAATTTGAAAAAAATAAATGTGAAATAATAAAGACTATCCTTTGTATGGTAAATTTATTATCATGAAGTTATTCCATAAAACACAGACAATAACATTGACTCTCCATTGAGGAATGTTTTTTATAAAATTATATTATTAAGGCATAAGTGATTGGTAAAGGGTCTGTAATAATATATTTAAAGCATTTTGTGCTTCCTCCATCATGTAATAATTAGATAAGTTCATAAGATTTGGAAGAGTTTGTAACTGGTTTTGTTGAAATGATTTTCTCCTGATATTTTAAGTCATTACTGGTTTTAGCAAAATGGTAAGTAAAATCAAGCAAATATATAGGGACACATGCCTCTGTGAAACATTTTTCAGTGGAAGATTGTCAAAGATTTTTTGTGTAATTATATAGAGAAAGACAACAGTTAGCCACATATCTTTTCAAAAACACACATTGTCTTTTCCTGAATGTATATCTATTTACAGATAGATAGATATTGATATATATATATATATATATACATAGAGATGCTTTTTCCATGGGCCATTGCTCGGTTTTGACAAAAGTCATAGTTGCCAGCAATAAAAGGAAAAGAAAATCATATCTATGGGCACTTTTGTTGTCTACCTAGGCAAGTTTTGACAATATATCCTATCTCTACTTTAAAAAATTCCCATATATTTAAAATTTGATCAAGTCTCATATTTTATGCTCCCCCTAGAAATTATTACCCAGTTTCTTATTACTTTTATTTTATTTTACTTTTAAAATATTTATCTATTTATTTGAGAGAGAGAGAAGGAGAGGGAGAGAGAACTCAAGCAGACTCTGTTCTGAGCACAGAGCCTGCCATGGACCTCAATCTCACCACCCTGAAATCATGACATGAACCAAACCAAACCAAAGTTGGAGACTTAATGAACAACACCACTAGGTACTTCCTTGTTACTTTGATTTTAAAACTCTGAAAATTAATAGTCAATATTCAGTACCTCCAGTTTCACATCTCACATTTTTATTCCTAACTGTACCTTTCTAATTTAACTAATCTAAATCTAAATGTAGATTTTTTTCTATTCTACTGATATTATTTTTCAAATATGAAAGTTTATCTCATGTCAAATTTAGTCCTACTTGGTATTTTGAATCTGCTAACCATTAATCTTGTCCTTATGCAAATATCTTCTTCTTTTACTTTTAAAGTAGTGAATATTCACTACTTTTCTCATTGCCTCTCAAGCCAAATTGTTTCTATTTCCTTCATCTCCTCAATTTCTGCTGCATTCTGCACTAAAAATGTAGTATTTCTATATATATTTTTGTTGGATTTCTATTTATTTTGTTCTCATTTCTCTGTCTCTGGTCAATTTCACTTATTCACATGGCTCCAGCTGTCACAAAAAACATGGCAAACTGGGTCGCCTGGGTGGCTCAGTGGGTTAAAGCCTCTGCCTTCAGCTCAGGTCATGACCTCAGGGTCCTGGGATTGAGCCCCACATCGGGCTTTCTGATCAGGGGGGAGCCTGCTTCCTCCTCTCTCTGCCTGCCTCTCTGCCTACTTGTGATCTCTCTCTCTTTCTCTGTCAAGTAAATTAAAAATCTTTAAAATAAAACATGGCAAACTAATAAATATTATCTCCTTGACTTTTTCTGAACTCTATATCCAACTGCCCTGCTCTTGTACCTGTCATATATAGAATCATATATGTTATATTATATGTATATAATGTATGATCTAATAACATATAACATCATCATTTATGAATGAAATAAAGTACCTCCCTTGCTTTTCATATATGGAGAGTATTTAAAGATAACCAGATGCCGAGGGAAAGATCAGCTTTCTAGAGGAATCACAGCTAATAAATACTGATAACTCATAAATAGCTATTAACCATTGCAGCATGCTGATGTGGAGTGTTATGATAGGAGGATCAGACTAATCAGCTGAATCTCTCATCAGTGTTAAAATGATTAAATAACAGTCAAACAAACATGATGTATTTTTTTGATATGATACAATATGAGTCGAGCTATACTACTATGACATTCTTTCCAAACACTGAATATGAATCACACTATTAACTACATAAGTTTAGAAAAAACATGAGGAGAAACAAACTAATGACATCGTAAGGATACAATCAGCTGAACCCCCCAAATATGGAAAATTCTTTGTAACATGTGATATGTTTTCTTAAGGTAATACCACAGGGAAAAGTGAAATAGACTAAAGAGATAATAAGCCAAATACAATGTAGAGATTTTATTTGGATCTAAATTCTAAACAATAATTGAATTAAATATATTTATAAAATTATCAGCAAAAATTAATGGAGATTGTTTATTAACTGATAATAAGGATTTACTTATAATTTTGCTGTTTGTGTTAATAATTTTGACAATATTTTTAAAAACTCCTTATATATTAGGATATAAATATTTTTTCTTATTTATTGATTGATTGATTGATTTTTAATCTTTGCCCCAGGGGTACAGGTCTGTGAATCATCAGGCTTACAGCTTTCACAGGATTCACCAAAGCACAAACCCTCCACAATGTCCATAACCCACCCACCCTATCCCTACCCTCCCACCCCCCAGTAACCCTCAGTTTGTTTTGTGAGATTAGGAGTCTCTTATAGTTTGTCTCTTTCCCCATCCCATCTTGTTTCATTATTTTTCCCTCCCTACCCCCCAAGACCCCACACCCTGTTTCTCAAGTTCCTCACATCAGAGAAATCATATGATAATTGTCTTTCTCTGATTGACTTATTTCACTCAGCATAATACCCTCCAGTTCCAACCACGTCATTGCAAATGGCAAGATTTCATTTCTTTTGATAGATGCATAGAATTCCATTGTATATATATAACACATCTTTATCCATTCATCTGTTGATGGACATCTAGGTTCTTTCCATAGTTTGGCTATTGTGGACATTGCTGCTATAAACATTCGGGTGCACGTGCACCTGAGAATCACAACCTTTGTTCTTTAGGGTAAATAACCTGTAGTGTGATTGCTGGGTTGTAGGGTAGCTCCATTTTCAACTTTTTGAGGAATCTCCACACTGTTTTCCAGAGTGGCTGCACCAGCTTGCATTCCCACCAACAGTGTAGGAGGGTTCCCCTTTCTCCGCAACCTCACAAACATCTGTCATTTCCTGACTTGTTGATTTTAGCCATTCTGACTTGTATGAGGTGGTATCTCACTGTGGTTTTGATTTGTATTTCTCTGATGCCAAGCGATGTTGAGGTATTTCTCATGTGTCTGTTGGCCATTTGGATGTCTTCTTTGAAGAAATGTCTGTTCATGTCTTCTGCCCATTTCTTGACTGGGTTGTTTGTTTTATGGGTGTTGAGTTTGAGAAGCTCTTTATAGATTTTTGATACAAGCCCTTTATCTGATACGTCATTTGCAAATATCTTCTCCCATTCTGTCAGTTGTCTTTTGGTTTTGTTGACTGTTTCCTTTGCTGTGCAAAAGCTTTTAATCTTGATGAAATTCCAATAGTTCATTTTTTGCCCTTGCTACCCTTGCCTTTGGTGATGTTCCTAGGAAGAATTTGCTGCGGTTGAGGTCGTAGAGGTTGCAGCCTGTGTTGTCCTGAAGGATGTTGATGGATTCCTTTCACACATTGAGGTCATTTATCCATTTTGAGTCTATTTTTGTGTGCAGTGTAATGAAATGATCCAGTTTCATTTTTCTGCATGTGGCTGTGCAGTTTTCCCAACACCATTTGTGGAAGAGACTGTCTTTTTCCCAGTGGACATTCTTTCCTACTTTGTCAAAGATTAGTTGACAATAGAGTTGAGGGTCCATTTCTGGGCTCTCTAATCTGTTCCACTGATCTATGTGTCTGTTTTTGTGCCAGTACCATACTGTCTTGATGATGACAGCTTTTTAATAGAGCTTGATGTCTGGAATTGTGATGTGGAATATTTTTCCACTTCTTTGTGTCTTCCTCATTTTCGTTCATGAGTACTTTATAGTTTTCTGAGTATAGATTCTTTGCCTATTTGGTTAGGTTTATTCCAAGGTGTCTTATGGTTTTGGGTGCAATTGTAAATGGGATTGACTCTTTAATTTCTTTTTCTTCTGTTTTGTTGTTGCTATATAGAAATGCATGAACATGGAATATTTTTCCACTTCTTTGTGTCTTCCTCATTTTCGTTCATGAGTACTTTATAGTTTTCTGAGTATAGATTCTTTGCCTATTTGGTTAGGTTTATTCCAAGGTGTCTTATGGTTTTGGGTGCAATTGTAAATGGGATTGACTCTTTAATTTCTTTTTCTTCTGTT
>LNAC01001754.1:31341-58842 GCA_002007465.1 Ailurus styani
ATATATATATATATATATACACACCACATCTTCTTTATCCATTCATCTGTTGATGGAAATCTAGGTTCTTTCCATAGTTTGGCTATTGTGGACATTGCTGTTATAAACATTCGGGTACATGTTACCCTGAGGATCACTACCTTTGAATCTTTAGGGTAAATACCCAGTAGCACAAATGCTGAGATGCAGGGTAGCTCTGTTTTTAGTTTTTTGAGGTCCTCCATACTGTTTTCCAGAGTGGCTGAACCAGCTTGCATTCCCACCAACAGTGTAGGAGGGTTCCCCTTTTTCTGCATCCCCGTCAACATCTGTCGTTTCCTGACTTGTTGATTTTAGCCATTCTGACTTGTGTGAAGTTGTATCTCACTGTGGTTTTGATTTGTATTTCCCTGATGCCAAGTGATGTTGAGCAGTTTCTCATGTGTCTGTTGGCTATTTGGATGTCTTACTTGGAGAAATGTCTGTTCATGTCCTCTGCCCATTTCTTAACTGGGTTATTTGTTCTATGGGTGTTGAATTTGAGAAGCTCTTTATAGAATTTGGATACAGGCCCTTTATCTGATATGTCATTTGCAAATATATTCTCCCATTCTGTCAGTTGTCTTTTGGTTTTTTTGACTGTTTCCTTTGCTGTGCAAAAGCTTTTAATCTTGATGAAGTCCCAATAGTTCATTTTTGCCCTTGCTTCCCTTGCCTTTGGTGATGTTCCTAGGAAGAAGTTGCTGCAGTTGAGTTCGAAGAGGTTGCTGCCTGTGTTCTCCTCAAGGATTTTGATGGATTCCTTTCTCACATTGAGGTCTTTTATCCATTTTGAGTCTATTTTTGTGTGTGGTGTAAGGAAATGATCCAGTTTCATTTTTCTGCATGTGGCTGTGCAGTTTTCCCAACACCATTTGTTGAAGAGACTATCTTTTTCCCACTGGACATTCTTTCCTGCTTTGTTGAAGATTAGTTGACCATAGAGTTGAGGGTCCATTTCTGGGCTCTCTATTCTGTTCCACTGATCTATGTGTCTGTTTTTGTGCCAGTACCATACTGTCTTGACGATAATAGCTTTGTATTAGAGCTTGAAGTCTGGAATTGTGATGCCACCAACTTTGTTTTTTTTTTTTTTTTTTACATTCCTTTGGCTTTTCTGGTTCATTATATATTTTAGGACTACTTGCTCCATTTCTTTCAAATAAATTGCTGGTGTTTTGATTGGGATTGCATTAAATGAGTACAATGCTCTAGGTAGCATAGATATTTTTATAATATTTTTTCTTCCAATCCATGAGCATGGAATAATTTTGCACTTCTTTGTGTCTTCCTCAATTTCTTTCATGTGTACTTTATAGTTTTCTGAATACAGATTCTTTGCCTCTTTGGTTAGGTTTATTCCTAGGTATCTTATGGTTTTGGGTGCAATTGTAAATGGGATTGACTCTTTAATTTCTCTTTCTTCTGTTTTGTTGTTGGCATATAGAAATGCCACTGATTTCTGTCCATTGATTTTATATCCTGAAACTTTACAGAATTCCTGTATGAGTTCTAGCAGTTGTGGAGTGGAGTCCCTTGGGTTTTCCACATAAAGTATCAAATCATCTGCAAAAAGTGAGAGTTTGACTTCTTCCTTGCCAATTTGGATGCCATTTATTTCTTTTTGATGTCTGATTGCTGAGGCAAGGAATTCTAGTACTATGTTGAATAGCAGTGGTGTTAGTGGACAGCCCTGCCGTGTTCCTGACTTTAGGGGAAAAGCTATCAGTTTTTCTCCATTGANTTCCATTGAGAACGATATTCTCTATGGGTGCTTCATTGATGGGTTTGATGATATTGAGGTATGTACCCTCTATGCCTACACTGTGAAGAGTTTTGATCCAGAAAGAGTGCTGTACTTTGTCAAATGCATTTTCAGCATCTATTGAGAGGATCATATGGTTCTTGTTCTTTCTTTTATTAATGTCTTGTATCACATTGATTGATTTGCGAATGTTAAACCAACCTTGCATCCCAGGAATAAATCCCACTTGGTCGTGGTGAATAATCCTTTTTATGTGCTGCTGGATCCTATTGGCTAGTATTTTGTTGAGGATTTTTGCATCCGTATTCATCAAAGATATTGGTCTGTAATTCTCCTTCTTGATGGGGTCTTTGCCTGGTTTGGGGATCAAGGTAATGCTGGCCTCATAAAAGGAGTTTGGAAGTTTTCCTTCCAATTCTATTTTTTGGAACAGTTTCAGGAGAATAGGTATTAATTCTTCTTTAAATGTTTGGTAGAATTCCCCTGGGAAGCCGTCTGGCCCTGGGCTCTTGTTCGTTGGGAGATTTTTGATGACTGCTTCAATCTCCTTACTGGTGATGGGTCTATTCAGGTCTTCAGTTTCTTCCTGGTTCAGTTTTGGTAGTTTATATTTCTCTAAGAATGCATCCATTTCTTCCAGATTGTCAAATTTGCTGGTGTAGAGTTGCTCATAATATGTTCTTAGAATTGTTTGTATTTCTTTGGTGTTGGTTGTGATCTCTCCTCTTTCATTCATGATTTTATTAATTTGAGTCCTTTCTCTTTTCTTTTGGATAAGTCTGGCCAGGGGTTTATCAAGCTTATTAATTCTTTCAAAGATCCAGCTCCCAGTTTCGTTGATTTGTTCCACTGTTCTTTTGGTTTCTACTTCATTGATTTCTGCTCTGATCNGTTGGGTGTAGGCTTTCTTTGCTGTTCTTTCTCTAGCTTTTGTAGGTGTAGAGTTATGTTGTGTACTTGATACCTTTCTTGTTTCTTGAGAAAGGCTTGTATTGCTATGTACTTTCATCTCAGGACTGCTTTAGCTGTTTCCCAAAGATTTTGAACAGTTGTGTTTTCATTTTCATTTGTTTCCATGAATTGTTTTAATTCTTCTTTAATTTCCTGGTTGACCCATTCATTCTTGAGTAGGGTGTTCTTCAGCCTCCATGTATTTGTGGACTTTCCAACTTTCCTTTTGTGGTTGAGTTCTAGTTTCAGAGCATTATGGTCTGAAAATATGCAGGGAATGATCCCAATCTTTTGGTACCTGTTGAGACCTGATTTGTGACCCAGAATATGGTCTATTCTGGAGAATGTTCCATGTGCACTAGAAAAGAATGCGTATTTTGCTGTTTTGGAATGGAATGTTCTGAATATATCTGTGATGTCCAACTGGTCCGGGGTGTCATTTAAAGCCTTTATTTCCTTGTTGATCTTGTGCTTTCATGATCTGTCCATTTCAGTAAGGGGGGTGTTAAAGCCCCCTACTAATATTGTATTATTGTCAAGGTGTTTCTTTGGTTTTGTTATTAATTGGTGTATATAATTGGCTGCTCCCATGTTAGGGGCGTAGATATTTATGATTGTTAGATCTTCTTGTTGGACAGATCCTTTTAGTATGATATAGTGTCCTTCCTCATCTCTTATGATATTCTTTGCCTTAAAATCTAATTTATCTGATATAAGGATTGCCACTCTAGCTTTCTTTTGCTGTCCACTGACATGGTAAATTGTTTTCCACCCCCTCACTTTAAATCTGGAGGTGTCTTTGCATGTAAGATGAGTTTCTTGTAGACAGCATATTGATGGGTCTTGTTTTTTTATCCATTCTGATACCCTGTGTCTTTTAGTTGGGGCATTTAGTCCATTTACATTCAGAGTAACTATTGAGAGATATGAATTTAGAACCATTGTCTAGCCTGCAAGGTGACTGTTACTGCATGTTGTGTCTCTTCCTTTCTGGTCTATGTTTCTTTTAGGCTCTCTTTGCTTAGAGGACCTCTTTCAATATTTCCTGTAGGGCTGGCTTGGTGTTTGCAAATTCCTTGAGTTTTTGTTTGTCCTGAAAGTTTTTTATCTCTCCTTCTATTTTCAGTGAAGCCTAGCTGAATATAGTATTCTTGGCTGCATACTTTTCTCTTTTAGTGCTCTGAATATATCATTACAACTCTTTCTGGCCTGCCAGGTCTCTGTGGATAGGTCTGCTCTCAGTCTAATATTTCTACCATTGTATGTTATAGATGTCTTGTCCCGAGCTGCTTTCAGGATTTTCTCTTTGGCACTAAGACTTGTAGGTTTTTCCATTAGATGTCAGGGTGTAGAACTATTTTTATTGATTTTGAGGGGGTTTCTCTGTGCTTCCTGGGTTTTGATGCTTGTTCCCTTTGCACAATTAGGGAAATTCTGTATTATAATTTGCTCCAATATACCTTCTGCCCCCCCATCTTCCTCTTCTGAGTTTTCAACTATTCTAATATTTTTTCATCTTATGGTATCATTTATCTCTTGAATTCTCCCCTCATGGTCCAGTAGTTTTTTGTTTACCTTTTCCTCCTCTTCTTTATTCTCTGACATTTTGTCTTTTAAATCACTAATTCTGTCTTCTGTCTCATTTATCCTAGTGGTAAAAGCCTCCATTTTCAATTGCACCTCTTTAATAGCTTTTTTGATTTCAGCTTGGTTAGATTTTAGTTCTTTTATTTCTCCAGAAAGGAGTTTTATTTCTCTAGAGAAGGCTTCACTATTATCTTTCATGTTTTTTTCGAGCCCAGCTAGCACCTTAAGAATGGTCATTCTGAACTCTAGTTCTGTCATATTACTAATGTCCGCATTGATTAGGTCCCTGGCCATCATTAGTGCCTCTTGTTTTTTTTGTTTGTTTGTTTGTTTGTGTTGATTTTTCCGCCTTGTCATTTTATGCAGATAAGAATAGATGGATGAGAGAACCAAATACTAAGGGTAGCAATGACCCCAGAGAAATATACGCTAACTACTCAGAAGAGACCTCAAACTGGGGAGAAAAGAAAGAGGGAAAAAAACCAAAAAACTAAAAAAAACAAATTGATACAAATAAAAACAAAACAAAACAAAAATATATAAAACAAAATCCTATATCTATATCTATACTATCTATTTCTGTTTCTACATCTATGTCTGTCTCTGACTCTATCTCCATCTCTATCTCTATCATCTATATCTATATCTATTAGACTGCTGAATTGAACAGACCATATATGTATACAGAAAATAAGGTTAAATAAAATGAAGGGATAAAATATGATTATAAAAATGAAAATTAAAAAAGATTAAAAAGTGTTGATAAGATATTATAATTAAAAACATTAAAATTAGAGAAAAGAAAATAATTAAAAGAAAAAAGTAAAAAAAAAGAATTCAAAGAATTTAACTTTGAACGACTAAAGAATTATGGGGAAAAAGCCATTAATCCTCCATGTTGCTTTCCCCTAGCTCCAGAGTTCCACAGTTCTCAGCAATCTTGAACTTGACTTTGGCTGGATGTTTTTTTCTGGTCTTCTGGGGGAGGGGCCTGTTGCTGTGACTCTCAAGTGTCTTTGCCCAAGGCGGAATCACACCGCCCTGGTGAGGGTAATCAGCTTGGGTTCGCTCTCGGGAGCTTTTGTTCCCTGAAGCCTTTCCGTATGGAGTTGGAGGTCACGACTGAATATGGCGGCTCCCTGTCTCCAACCCGGAGGAGCCAAGAGTTCGGGGCCTCAGTCCTCAGTGTACCTCAGAGAAAAGTAGTCCATCCCTCCTGTCTCCTGGGCTCCGGCCATGCTCCAAGCTCACCCAGCCTGTGACCGAGAGTCCCTATCTCTGGCATGCGGCCCCATTTAGAATCTCTAAACCCGGCAGATTCCTGTAGCTGCTCCTGTGCCAGTGCTCCCCGAGGAGGAAGGAGGGGTCTCCCCGGGTCTGTTGCCCATGGGGTCCCTGCTCACACAGCAGTGGCCTGACTTCGGATCATGGCCCAAGGTAACCCCGAGCTGAGAGACCCCCTCTCAGCTCAGCTCTGTCTCTCCCGCAGGCTTCTCTCTGATACCTGGGAGCTTGGTCATGCTTAGACACCCCTGGTCTTTTTCTGTCCCTGTGGGTCCTGAGACCACACTGTCCCTGTGAGGGCTTCACCCCCGCTTGGCCTCTGGGGCGATGTCCCTCCATGGAGCAGACTTCTAACAGTTCTGAGTTAGTGCTCCGCTGCTTACTCACTTGCCGGGAGCTGGCCCCTCCCCCCAGGGTCTATCTTCTTGTGGCTTCTGATTCACTTCTCTGCACATCCTACCTTCTGGAACATGGTCAATTTTCTGTTCCTAGAATCACTGCTCTTCTTCTCTTCGATCTCCTGTAGAATTTGTAGCTTTTCAGAATAGTTTGATAGCTATCTGGGTGAATTTATTTATTTTTTTTAAGATTTTTATTTATTTGACAGAGGGAGAGAGATGACAAGTAGGCAGAGAGGCAGGCAGACAGAGAGGGGGAAAGCAGGCTCCCCGCTGAGCAGAAAGCCTGATGTGGGCCTCGATCCCAGGACCCTGAGATCATGACCTGAGCCGAAGGCAGAGGCTTTAATCCACTGAGCCACCCAGGCACCCTCTGGGTGAATTTCTGATACCTGACCATAATCAGTCTCCTACTCCTCTGCCATCTTGCCGCTTCTCCAGTTTTTATTAGTTTTAATTTTAGATTACAATATTTATAAATTTATTTTATTTCTTTTGAATTTTATTTTATTTATTTATTTATTTATTTATTTTTAAAGATTTTATTTATTTATTTGACACAGAGAGAGAGATTACAAGTAGGCAGAGAGGCAGGCAGAGAGACAGGGAGAGGAGGAAGCAGGCTCCCTGCTGAGCAGAGAGCCCGACGTGGGCCTCGATCCCAGGACGCTGAGATCATGACCTGAGCCGAAAGCAGAGGCTTTAACCCACTGAGCCACCCAGGCGCCCTCTTTTGAATTTTAAATAGAAGAATGTTCCATGAGCATTACGTTATAGTATCAGAGTGCACAATTGGATAGATCAATGAAAGTCTCCTCTTGATTGTTATTTAGATGATTTTCATCTTTACTCAATATTGGGTCCATTTGATCTGAGACAATATAATGTGCTAGAGGCTTATTAAGAAGTGCTCTTGAGATCAATACTTATAGATATAAATGGAAAAAGCCAGAATGGGCCAGAGGAAGTAGTTGGGATGTCATGCAGTCTCCACAAAGGCTCAGCCAGCAAACCTAGAACAGTGAAGCTACAATGGCCCTTCAGAGTTGTCCCATGTTGCACTGATGGGGGCAAGCACTTATACTATTGATTGATCTCTGGGTGTAGTCTGATAGCATATAGGGGGCATTTTTGAACGAGCCAGCTTCTTCTGGCTAAGACATTATTTAGAGAGAGCTAAGAACTGGGATTTGGCAATGGGCAGTACTCCAAGCAGCTTAGGGAAAGTCTCTCAATGCTGCATGAGTTTCTGGGCAGTTTCTGTATCTTTCTACTTGTATGTCCTCTAG
Organism: Ailurus styani; assembly: GCA_002007465.1. Classification (NCBI taxonomy): domain Eukaryota; kingdom Metazoa; phylum Chordata; class Mammalia; order Carnivora; family Ailuridae; genus Ailurus; species Ailurus styani. Next base: position 38,634 of record LNAC01001754.1, read on the forward strand.
TCTCTACTTTTTGAGGATGGCTGCTGATTTTTTAGTGTACAGCTACCAATAACTCTTTTATCTTTGTTGAGAATTGTACTTATAAAATATTCTACTTAATTTAAAGTTAGCTCACCTTGTCAGATTTAAAATTTATACTTGCTTAAGTTTTGTATAAGTTGTCTGATATATTTTGCTCATTCTTTGATTTTTATCCATTCATAATGCCTGCTTTTAGTGTATTTTTATATAGAATGTAGAAGTGTGTTTTGCTTTGTGAGCCATCCTGAAAAATTTTCTTCTTCTGAATGATGAGTTAAGCCAACTTACATTTATTGATGGAATTTTTGTTTGCCATTAGCTCTTCTATTCAGTTGTGTGTTAAAAATACTGTATATTTAGCATGGGCTTTTTACTGTAGAGCCTAAATTTTTTCACTGCTTGCTAAAGGTATTTTGGTATTTAAATATTTCTACTTATATTATAGTGGTTGCTTTTAAACTAATGATATTATCTGATGCTTAAACCCACTTTTCCTTGAATAGACTCCCACTCTTTAATTTGTGACTTTTTTTCTTTGATATTCAGTATTTCAATATCTCCCATGCAGATGTCAATGAGTTTACTCTATTTATTCATATAATATTTGTGTGTGTGTGTGTGTGTGTGTGTTTGTGTGTGTGTGGTGTGCACATGAGCACATGTACACAATAACATTGCCAAGAGTCGCTGTAATTCATCTCTTCTCAATTTTGGCTCAATTTTAAAATTATATATAACCAATATTTTTAACTATATTTTTGTTTACATTCCTCATTCATCTTTGGATTAGACGAAACTCTTTCTTTAGAAGGAAAAGCTCCTGAAAATAACATGTTCTGATTCATTTAGTTTTCTCACTTTTAGTATTATTACCAATATAATTTGGGACTAAATATATCATTTTGCTATTTATTTTCTATACATGATCTCTTAACTTTTTTATTTAGCTTCTTTCTACGTATTTTAACCATTAAGTGTTTCTCTTTATCTGTTTTTACTCATGTAAGCTGTATTTAATTGTTTCCTAGAAATTACATTGTGCAATCTTTTTTAAATTTGAATGTCAAATAATTCTTTTAAAATGTCCTGAATAATGAAGGACCTTAGAAATGCTTTAACATTATGCACTCTTTTCTTAAATTACATGTGATTGTTTCTATGCATTTTATTTGTCTCCATGTTGTAAATTCCACAAATATTTTCATTACTGTTTTCTCAATATTTTGTATTAAATTTACTGCTATATAATAATTTTCTGCTTCTCACATTTGTTCTTTCCCTTCAAACTCCCTTTCAGGTTATGTTTCCTTCTGAGTGAAGACTATTCCTTTCCATTATATCTGGAGCAGGTCTGCTGCTGGTGAATTTTCTCTATTTTGTTTGGTTGAAAGTGTCTTTATTTAGCCTTCATTTTATCTTGCAAGTTATTTTCTTGAAGCATAGGAAATATAATTCTATAATGCTCTGGTTTCCATTCTTTCTTTTGAGAAGCCAGCTGTCACTCTATTGATGTTCCTTTAAAATTTTCCCAGAGACTCCACTCTCCCTCCTTTCATCTTGTTGTCTTTGTGTTTTATTTTCAGCAATTGTCATATGACATTTCAGGGTGCCGTTTATTTGTGTTAATCCTGTTTGAGATTTGTAGAGCTTTTTGATTCTGTGACAAAAATATTTTTTTAAAATTAGGTTTGTAATTCTAGTACATTGTAAGACATATAATTTCCTCTACCCATTTTTAAGACTTAATATTTTTTTTAATCTAAACCTCTTGGTATGGTCTTTTTTTATTATTGAAAATAATAAGCATAGCTATTTTCGCCTGTGTTTGCTTTCTTCATATTTCTTCATGTAAGTTATTGAGGTTTAAAAACTATTCTTTTTTAGAGCTGTTTTAGGTTTACCAAAAAACTGAACAGTAGGTATATTTGCCATATACCTCCTGCCCCACACATGGATAGCTTCCTCATTATTAACATCCCCTACCAGAGTGATACATTTGTTGAAATTGATGAACTTACAGTTACACATAATAATCACCCCAGGGCACCTGAGTGGCTCAGTGGGTTAAAGCCTCTGCCTTTGGCTCAGGTCATGATCTCAGGGTCCTGGGATCGAGGCCCGCATCGGGCTCTCTGCTCAGCGGGGAGCCTGCTTCCCTCTCTCTCTCTGCCTGCCTCTCAGCCTACTTGTGATCTCTCTACCTCTGTGAAATAAATAAATAAAATCTTAAAAAATAAAAATAAAAAAATAATCACCCCAAACCCACAGTTTACTTTTGGGTTCATTCTTGGTATTGTACATTCCATTCTAAAGGCTTAGACAAATGTATAATGGCCTGTCTCCATCATTATAGTTCAGAGTATTTTTGCTGTTCTAAAAATCTTTTGTGTTCTTTCCCTCTCCTCTAACCCCTGGCAAACACTGATCTTTTTACTGTCTCCATAGTCTTGACTTTTCCAGATGTCATTTAGTTGGAATCATATACGATTTTGTTTTTTTAGATTGGCTTCTTTTACTTAGTAATATGCATTCAAGTTTATTCTACTTCTTTTCATGGCTTGATAGCTCATTTCTTTTTAGCACTCTCTGAACAATATTCCATTCTCTAGATGTATCACAGTTTATATATCCATTACTTACTGACAAACATCTTGGTTGCTTTCTAGTGTTAAAATGTCCATAGACTGAAAGCAATCTACAAATTCAATGCAATCTTTATCAAAATTACAATAACATTAGCCACCCATAGAAGTTGAACAAATAATCCTAAAATATGTTTGAACCCCAGAGACCCCAAATATCCAAAGCAATCTTGAAAAAGAAAATCACTGGAGGCATCAAGTTCCCTGTTTTCCAATTATATTACAAAGTCATAGTAATGAAAGCAGTGTGGTATTGGCATAAAAAACAGACACATAGATCAATAGAACAGAAGAGAGATATCAGAAATAAACCTTGTGTATATAGTTAATTAATTTATGACATAGGAAAAAATAGTCTCTTCAATAAATTGTTTTGGGGAAACTGGATAGCCACATGCAAAACAATGAAACTTGATCACTATCTTACACCACATCTAAATATTAATTCAAAATGAATTAAAGATTTGAATGTTAGACCCGAAACCATAAAACTCCTAGAAGAAAAAATAAGTGGTAAGATACTTGACATAAGTCTTGGTGATGATTTTTTCATTCTGACACCAAATAAAAAAGCAACAAAAACAAAAAATAATCAAATAAGTCTAACTCAAACTAAGCACAGCAAAGGAAACCATCAACAAAATGAACAGGCAACACACTGAATGGGAGAAAATACTTGCAAGAAGACATGAAGATGTTCAACTGGTACATGAACAGATGTTCAACATCAGTCATCAGGGAAACATAAATAAAAACAAAATGAGCTATCACTTTACACCTGTTAGAAAGGCTATTATCAAAAGACAAGCAATAACAACTATTGATGAGGATGTGGAGAAAAGGGAACACTTTTGAGCTCTTGATAGGAATATTAATTTCTGTAGCCACTATGGAAGTTTCTCAAAAAATTAGCAATAGAGCTATCATTCTAATGTAGCAATTTCACTTCTGGGTATATATTTGATCCTGCAATCCACTTTTGAGAATTTATCTGCATATTTAACTCAAAAAGATATTATGCACCCCCATGTTAATTGCAACACTACAATAACCAAAATGTGAAAACAACTGAACTGTCCATGGATTGATGAATGGATAAAGAAAGTGTGGCATACATATACAATGGAATATGATTCAGCCATAAAAAAGAATGAAATCTCACAGACCTGTACCCCTGGGGCAAATAATACATTGTATATTAGTTTAAAAAAGAAAGAAAAAAAAAGAAATCTTGCCATTTGCAAAAACATAGATGGACACTGAGGGCATTAAGCTAAGTGAAATAAGTCAGAAAGAGAAAGACAAATACAATGTGATCTCTTTTATATGTGCAATCCTCAAACAAAATAAACAAATGAACTAATAAAAAAGCAGGTTCATAGATCCAGAGAATAGACTGATGGTTACCAGAAGCAGAAGATGGGTGTGGGAGAATTGGGTAAAGGTAAAAAGAAAAAAGCAAGGGAAAAAACAAACTTCTGAATGAAAACACAATAAAATGTAAAAGCAAACTAGAAAAGGATAAAAATGGACAATATTGCTACATAACAGATTAAATGCTAACTTGCTAAATGTAAGAAAAAAGAAGGTAGGCCTCTGAATAGTCACAAAAAAATAGATTAAAAAACAAAGTGCTCTAAGTGTAAGCTTAAGGTATAATCCTATTCATAAGGGTTTTCCTGTGAAATGAGTCACAGAGTATTAAAATCAGAAAGTTTCACATGGAGTCTTGTAATTTCCAGTAATAAATTTAAGTGTTAATACAAAAAATTTCCAAAAAGTTATTCCTTTGAAACTTGTTGATAAATTTAAGATTTTATTCACTTATGGTGGATTTACCATATGCAATTTAACATAAAAAGAAGTAGTTTCAATAAATTTATAGACTTTGAAAAAAATAAAAGAGATAAAAAAATTTCATTTTGGAAAAGTGATTTAGATATACTTTAAAAAGTATTTGATATGATGTGGAAAATAAAATTACTAAGTATATTGATAGGTAATAATCATGTATTTTGAGGAAATGCATCTTTTATGACTTAATATATTTGTATTTGAGAGTTTACCCAAGAGCCTGAAAGTCAAATTGTATATTAGTACCTGCCTTGCCTTGTTTAAGAACTCAATTTTTTATGCATGATACCCTTAAAATATTTAGTACTATTTTAATCATTTTAAAACATAGACTTTACATATTATTTATATTAATTAGATTTATGCTACTTTTATGAAATCCATTCATTTCACAAAGTTAAGACAAAATTATAGGACTTTTTAGTAACCTTGATTGGTTCTAAAAATAGAAGAATAAGTAAAAAAATATAAATATGATGACATATTAAGATAGACCTCAGATATATGCAAAATATTTTTCTTAGAGCACAAATGAAAAATAAGCAAACCTTTCTACAAAATGATATTTTCTTGGCAAATGTGTTAATTCATAAATAAGCATAAATATAAATGAAAAACATGTCAAGGCATATTTTATGGCCCCAAATGTAATCTATCTTGATAAATGTTCCATATGAACTTGAGAATAAAGTGTTGTCTCCTGCCACTGGATGAAGTAATCTATAAATTTCCATCATATCCAGTTGATTGATAGTGTTGTTGAGTTCCACTATATCTTTACTGATATCCTGCACACTGGAATCTGTCCATTTCTGCTAGAGGAGAGTTAAAGTCTCCACTATAATAATAGATTCATTGCTTCCTCCTTGCAGTATTATGTGTTAAATTTTTGCTTCATATATTTCAATATTATTGTTAGGCACAGATACTTCAGAAGTTATTTAGGAAATTTGACTCCTTTTTTATTATGTAATGTCTTTCATTTTTTGTGGATAACTTTTCTTTCTTTATTATTATTATTTTTTAAGATTTTATTTATTTATTTCACAGAGGGAGAGAGATCACAAGGAGGCAGAGAGGCAGGCAGAGAGAGAGGGGGGGCAAGCAGGCTCCCTGCCGAGCAGGGAGCCTGATGCGGGCCTCGATCCCAGGACCCTGAGATCATGACCTGAGCCGAAAGCAGAGGCTTTAACCCACTGAGCCACCCAGGTGCCCAACTTTTCTTTCTTTAAAGTTTGCTCTATTTGAGAGGCACCTGGGTGGCTCAGTTGGTTAAGCACATGCCTTTGGCTCAAATCACGATCCTGGGGCCCTGGGATCGAGCTCCTTGCTCAGTGAGAGCCTGCTTCTCCATTTCCTCCCCACTTGTGCTCTCTCTTGTTATCTCTGCCACTATCTGTCTCTCTCTCCCTCAAATAAATAAATAAAATCTTTAAAAATAAATAAGTAATGTTTCCTCTGTTTGAAATTACTATAGCTATGCTTACTTTCTTTTGATTAGTGTTAGCATGGTACACCTTTCTCCTTTCATTTCCTTTTAAACTATTTGTCTTTATATTTAAAGTGGTTTTCTTGTAAACAACATATAGTTGGGTTTCTTTTTTAATCCATTTTTATAATCTATCTTTTCATTGGTTCATTCACACTGTTGATGTTCAAAGAAATTATTAAGATAGTTGGACTCATATCTACAATATTTGCTAGCTTTCTATTTGTTGTTCTTGCTTTATTTTCTATACTTGTCTTCCTGTCTTTTCCTGTCCTTTATAGTTTCAATTGATATTTAATATAGTTCCATATTTACTCCTTTCTCAGTATATATGTTACACTTTTCTACTTTTTAAAATCGTTGCCCTGGAGTATGTGATACATGTTTACAACTAATCCAAGTTCATTTTCACTTTACTTCACCGATAATACAAATTCCTTATGATAACAAAATAATTCTAAATTTTTTTTAAAGATATTTTATTTATTTATTTGACACACAGAGAGAGATCACAAGTCTGCAGAGAGGCAGGCAGAGAAAGAGAGGAGGAAGCAGGCTCCCCGCGGAGCAGAGAGCCCGATGTGGGCCTCGATCCCAAGACTCTGAGATCATGACCTGAGCCAAAGGCAGAGGCTTTAACCCACTGAGCCACCCAGGCGCCCTAATTCTAATTTTTCCTTCTGGTTATTTGCATCATTGATGTCATTCATCTCATTTATGTATACACATATATAAACATATATAAATATATATGTACATATATAATACATTGTGACTATTATTTTGAACAGTTACCTGTGAAAGCAAGTAAGAATAATAAAATAAAAGTCTTTATTTCACCTTCATTTATTGATTCTTCCATGTTCTTCTTTTATGTATTTCTATGTCTGACCTATATCATTTCCTTTGTTCTAATTTTTTTAACATTTCCTGAAAGGCAAGACTACTTGTAACAAATTCCCTCAATTTCTGTTTGTCTAAAAACTGATTTTCTCTTCCTTCTCTTTTGAAGGATAACTTTACAAAAAAACAGAAATTTACACTGAAGGGTTCTTTTTTTCTTTCCAACACTTTATTTCTCTCCACTGTCTTCTTGTTTGTTTGTTTTTTTATTTCTGAGAAGTGAGATGCAATTCTTTGTTTCTCTAAAAATAAGTTTTTCAACCCACCTCTGCCTTATTTCAAATTTTTTTCTTTACCTTTGTTTTTCAGTAGTTTGAAAATGATATGCCGAAGTATACTGTTTAGCATTTGTCCTGCTTGGTTTCTCTAACTTTCCTGGATCTGTTTTTGGTGTCTAACATTCATTTGGGGGAAGTTCTCAGTCATCATTGTTTTAAATATTTCTTTTTGTTCCCTTTATTCTCTGTCTTCTCCTAGTATTCCCATTTTATGTAAATTTTTACCTTTTGTAGCTATCCCAGTGTTCTTGAATATTTTGTCATTTTTTTAAAAATATGTTTTTTCTCTGCTTTTCAGTTTTTAGGTTTCTATTGAGAAGTGCCAAGGCCAGGAATCTTTTCCTTAGCTGTGACCACCCTACTAATTAAGCCTAGCAAAGGCACTTCATTTCTTCCATAGCATCCCAGTATTTTTGATCTCCAACATTTCTTTTTGATGCTTTCTTAGGATTTCCATCTCTCTGCTTACATCCTGTCTACTGCATCCATTAGAGATTTTAGTTGATCCATTATAATTGTTTTATTTTTATTTATTTATTTATTTTTTAAAAGATTTTATTTATTTATTTGACACAGAGAGAGAGATTACAAGTAGGCAGAGAGGTAGGCAGAGAGACAGGGAGAGGAGGAAGCAGGCTCCCTGCCGAGCAGAGAGCCTGATGCGGGCCTCGATCCCAGGACGCTGAGATCATGACCTGAGCCAAAAGTAGAGGCTTTAACCCACTGAGCCACCCAGGCGCCCCCATTATAATTGTTTTAAATTCATCCTGATAATTCTAACATTCCTATTTTGTGTAGTTCTAATGCTTGCCCTGTTGCCTCATTTGGTGTTTTTTTACCTTTTGCTTTGCCTTATAATTTATTTATACCTTGACGTGATGTAGCAGGTTGAATAACAGTTGTAAACAGGCCTTAAGTAATGTGGTGGTGTAGTGTTGGGGGAAGGGAAGCATTCTCTAATCCTATGATTAGGTCTCAGTCTTTCATTGAATTTGTGCCTCTATACTGTGAGCTTCACATGTGCTCTTCTGTGTTCCACCTCCTTGTGGGACAAGGAGTGGGCTGAACAAAGAGTGTGCTGGAAATGGTTATTTTCTCTCCTTGACCAGGAAGGCTAGCCATCTAGAGCTGACAATTTCTCTTATCCCAGATCAGTTAGGCTCTGATAGTACTCCAGCTGGTTAGGATCAAGGTAATTAGTTTCTTGTGAAGGCTGACCTCTTAAAGATGTATAAAATGTCCTGATATGTTTCAAAATAGTCCCTTTTCCTCTCCTTATGCCAGAAGCAGAGTCTAAGTAGAACTCCAATTACTGGGTCTCCTTCAGTTTTTTTTAACTCAAAGTAATCCACTCTCAGCCTCCAGCAATTTGTCAATAATAGTCCTTTTTTCTTTTTTCTTTAGAGATGGGGAGTGGCAGAGAGGAATCGTTTTTTTTTTTTAAAGATTTTATTTATTTATTTCACAGAGGGAGAGAGATCACAAGGAGGCAGAGAGGCAGGCAGAGAGAGAGAGGGGGAAGCAGGTTCCCTGCTGAGCAGGGAGCCCGATGCAGGCCTCGATCCCAGGACCCTGAGATCATGACCTGAGCCAAAAGCAGAGGCTTTAACCCACTGAGCCACCCAGGCCCCCGGAGAGGAATCTTAAATAGGCTCCACACCCAGTATAGAGCCAAAGCAGGGCTCAATCCCACAACCCCAATATCATGTCCTGAGCCAAGATCAAGAATTGGAAGCTTAACCAACTGAGCCACCCTGGTACCCCTGCCAATGATAGTTCTGGTTTCCTTGCCTGAAATTGGTTAGGTGGATGTTTCTTTTCCTGTAATTTGTGATTCTCTGTATTTACCTTTTTATCTCTTGTTTTTTTACATAGTACTTTATTCTATGTCCTCACTTCTTTTAAGTATCTAAGAAGAGTTCTTGATCTTCTGTTTGTTCAGTTTCCTAGTTGTTAGCAGAGCTTGGCAACTTCCTGACTCTTACAGTCTGGGTTCTTAAATTACTAAATTTTATGAAAATATGTATACAAGTAGCAGTGAGGGCCCAAGAAGACAAAGACTCAAGACTTATATTTTCTCCTTACTCAACATTTGAATATGCTCGAAATCTACATATAGTGAGAAGTGTGAAATGATTTGAAAGAAAAGGAAGATGTGGTCCTAACATTTTTTTTCCTTTTATGTTTCAGATATAACATAGTATCAAAAGGTCAGAGTTTTGCGTTTCTGGGTAATGTTCATATATTAAAACAATCTCTTACACATGCCCACACATAAGAAAAAGCAAATTTGGTAGAAATATAAACACTGTCAATCTTTTTTTTTTAAGATTTTATTTATTTATTTATGAGAGAAAGAACACAGGCAGGGGGGCAGAGGCTCAGGTAGAAGCAGACTCCCTGAGGAGCAGGGACCCCCCCCCAATGTATTTATAAGTTTTTGTTTGTAAAGACTAAAAACTTTTGGCTCTATCCCACAGCTCACTCACAGGACCCTGAGATCATGACCTGAGCTGACACTTAACTGACTGAGCCACCAAGCTGCCCCAGCATTGCCAATCTTCTTGGAAATCTAAATTTCACATCTGCCTGGCCAGTTAGTCCACCTGGCCCATGTCTCCACTCAGAAACCTGCTTCAGGCTGAAGTCCAAAGAGCAGAGAGCCAGGAGACTGGAGCAGGTGAGCATTATCAGCTTTCTGCATTTGCCTGCTCCCCCATGCACAACCAGCACCAGCAGGGACCTTCCCACCTGTCCCCTGCACGTGTGTCTCCAGCTCCTGCCTGTAGAAGACCCTTCTCCCCCTCTTCCCTTTCTTTTTTGCAGGCAGCACACTCTTCACTCGCCTCCCTGTGCCCTTCCCTATCTTGGTTCACCATCAAGTGAGAAACCTGTTTGGGAGTGAAGCAACATTGCCTTGTTCTGTATATACAAGGGCTTTTGTAGCCTTTGGTGTGTAGTTCTATAGAGAAACAAAAGTTCTTTACACACTCTTCTCTTCTTTTTTTTTAAATTTTAAGACTTTATTTATTTATTTGACACAGAGAGAGATTACAAGTAGGCAGAGAGGCAGGAAGAGAGAGAGGAGGAAGCAGTCTCCCCGCTAAGCAGGTAGCCCAATGTGGGGCTCAATCCCAGGACACTGAGATCATGACATGAGCCGAAGGCAGAGGCTTTAACCCACTGAGCCACCCAGGTGCCCCTCTTCTCTTCTTTTCTTGATGGGCCCTGCACTGTTGCCCTGATGCTTCATTTCTCTCACCCATTACTGAAGTGTTCAATCTGACTTTCTGTACCAAATATATATATCTATAGATACATATTTTTTATGTATGTTATGTTTATATGTAAAGTGACCAGTGTTCTTAGACCAATGGAGATGCTAAAGTAACAGTAGAGGAAAACTGAGCCATTGAGACAAATGTTGAAAATGTTGATAATAATGCATGTTGAATAAAAGTGTTGAATAAATTCTTTGTTCTCCTAATGGCAACAGATTGTTATGCAGATAATCTAATATGACAGAAATACTGGAAAAGGGTGCTTAGGATTGGAAGGACTATTGATGATTTCTGTTCAGATTCTAGCCTCTGGAACAAGAGAGGGAATTTCTGGTAAGATTCTATCTTGTTAACTCATCCTCCCCAAAGGAGAAACATGCTTATGCTGATTGATTGGAATGTGATTTTTAATAAATTGTGATCACCTTTTACTAATTTGTTTCAAAGAAAGATTCATAACATCTTTTTAAAATCCTCCTTCATTCAAATACAGTATTCTCTCTATCTGCCTCTTTCTTCCTAGCCTAGACACAATCTTCTGCCCATATTAATCACAAAATTCCAGAGGCATAAGGTGGAAAGTTTGATCTATCTTCTGTCTAAGGACTCTTGATAATTCCAAGGCAAGATTTATGATGAGGACTTAGGCAAAGTAAAATATAATCTGCTTCATCCAACTGAGCTTTTAGCAATGCCTTTTTAATATGAGATTACCTGTTTTTTACATGGAATAATAAAGTTGGTAATTATATGTGCTTTACTAATAAAAATTTTGAGGGGAGTCCAGAGGTGATTTCTCAGAACACCTGACATTTATAGCTGGGAGAATTTTGTGAAAGAAAACAAGAAAATTACTTGTCAAATTTGTTTTTGTCTGAAAAGAAAATGTTAAATTTATATGTGTTGCAAGTGGTATCATTAGATTTCACTTAAATATAATGGGGATATAGATAGCAGACTTTATGTCCATTTTTCAATGTAAAGTTGACATTAATTATGGCATAGATAGAATAGTTTTCATTATTTAGTTGAAAAAATATGCTTAAGCTATCAGGATTTTCTTTCCTCCTCCACGCTCACAGATTTCTTGGTATTTCTATTGGAACTTTAACTATACACACCTGTGTATCAGCATTATTTGTGTAAGCACACACTATCTCCACTTCAGTGTCATTGTTTTTTAGTGGGATGGACTTAGAAAAAGTCCAGTAGGTCTTAAAATAAATCTCTAGTATTTTGGTTTTTTCATTTATCACATTCCAAATGGTCTCAAAGAGATCACAATTCAGGGACAGAGATGCTTTCAGTCTTAATGTAAACTTTATAGTCCTACAACAATCCTATAAATTATTCTCATAAAAATACTCATGCCAGTGAGTCATTGCAATGAAAATGTTACTTACAGGTTCCTCTATGCCCAATGCATTTTGTGATTAAAATTTTTTGAACGTGGCTTTGATTTGTTGACATCTGTTGTTCCCCTTCTAGAGGTGATGGGAAAGAGCTCAGTTTCTCTCAGACGCATATATCAGAAAAACATCCTTACAAGTTAAAGACTTATCAATACTTTTAAATGTATGTGGACATTAGTGAGGCATCTTTCATTTCAAATTTAACTCCCAAGAAACCAGGATCAAGGAACTAGTCAACTTTCTAGAACATGTAGGTGATATTTCTATAGTGAATCTAGAGCATTCATTTATGTGGATGGAATTTGATCCACTCATGGTCTGGAGGTTTTCAGTGAGAAATGTTATGGCAAAGGAACACCAGAATATTCATTGATTGAGTTAAAAATACATATATGAACAAAATAAACTTTAACAACCTAAAATAACTTGAGATGAGAAAATTTTAAAAATAGACTACATTCAGTGTTGTGATACCCAACATGTATTCTAAGCTTTTGTGCTGCAGAAAAGAACAAAAATGTGAGGAGATAGGCAATGAATATATTATGCATATTAGAGTTAATCTAATTAAACAAGAACAGGTGTCACATCAGAAGTGTGATGTAACTCTTCTGTGGTCTCCTCCCCACTCCAAAACTAATGAGTTTAGTTTTCACTGAGATCGAGAGGTCTGGGCTTGCAGTGCTGGGTTTTACTTGAAATCACTTAAAATGTCATTTAGCAATATTCACACAAAAAGGGAGAAAATGCATAGCCAAGATTAAATTCACATAGAGTAAAGCTACTGAAATTAAGCCTGATAAGTTTTCTTTTTTAATTCTATCTAATGAAACATGATACAAAATTTGTGTTAAAATGATGAAAGGTGAATCAATATTGATAGTCAACTGTGAAAAAGACATGATTAAACATATCAATGGTCCCATAAACTTCATTGAGGAACTATCCATGTTTTAAAAATGTTTGCAATCTTTTCTTTTTGACTGTTAAAGGCAAAGCCATGTTATGGGAAATGGGAGACTTTTAAATTAGCCCAAGTTAAATATAATATGAATAAATGCACCGCATAAATATGGAAAGAAGTGCATTCTGAAGGAATGTTTATCATCCCTTGATGCAAAAGAAAGGTGACCTGATTTGTTAGCATAAAAACTAAGGAGGTAAAGAATCAGACTTTCTGCAGGATCTATAGCTTCAGTGAACAGATCTTGCTAACTTGGGAAGAACAGATCTCGTATATGGGGCAAACTATGTGTGTTTTGTAGTGACTTTGTCTACTATCTGGATTAACTTCTACCAAATATTCAGTTCATCAGATTTCATCGTATTTCTTGTTTAGCTAGCAAGAACCAGTCTTCCATGATCTGACCAGCATCAGTGCATAGACAGAAACAAACTGCTGACAAAAAGAAGGAAAGAAAGAGAAAGAAAGAAAGAGAGAAAGAAAGAGAGAAAGAAAGAAAGAAAGAAAGAAAGAAAGAAAGAAAGAAAGAAAGAAAAAAGAAAGAAAAAAGAAAGAAAGAAAGAAAAAAGAAAGAAAAAAGAAAGAAAGAAAGAAAAAAGAAAGAAAGAGAGAAAGAAAGAAAAGAGAGGGCAACATAGGGAAAATAAAACTTGCAAAAGAAGTCCAAGAACATATGGATATGTGGAGGGAAACTACATAATAGAAGAGTTCTTCACAAGTTAGAGTTCTTTGTTTATAATTGCTAACAGGAAAATACGGTAATGTTTTTATTATCACAAAGAAGATTCATTTAGTAATTGATATAGATTTATGTACCTTTGTGTTTCTTCAGTTTAACTTTCCTTTATAACCAAATTATACAAATTATTTCATAAGTCCTCCCCCTGCTTTTGTATCCTTCCTCTCTATAATTATTTCCCAAAGGTAGACTTTTAGCTACCACTTTTGGTATTTATTTCCCTAAATCTAGATAACATTACAATTTTACTGACTTATAGTTTAAATTTAGGCATTATGTAGGTACTTTACTCTGCTTAAAGATAAAAATTGAACTGTTTTTTCACTAACTAGACCTCAGCATATAAACACATGACCTGTAATGCCATCTTATTAAAATAATCAGAATGAAATCATCATATGCAGGGCTGAACCAAGTGGCATACTTCTTGGCACATATAAAGGGATATGTGAGTATGTATGTTCGCTTGGTAGAAATTATAATTACAGGGCCCCTGGGTGGCTCAATGGGTTAAAGCCTCTGCGTTTGGCTCAGGTCATGATCTCAGGGTCCTGGGATCAAGGCCTGCATCAGGCTCCCTGCTCAGCAGGGAGTCTGCTTCCTCCTCTCTCTGCCTGCCACTCTGCCTACCTGTGATCTCTCTCTCTTTGTCAAATAAATAAAATCTTAAAAAAAAAGAAATTATAATTACATATTTTGAAATACAATGCTAAATTCAACCTTGAAAATAATTGTGAGTTTAAAGAATTTGAAATATCATTTGGAAAAATTATCTATGTAAATGTATTTGTGAAGTATTTGTGGGTATGGTAGATGAAATTTATCAACTATAAGAAACTTGGCATAGTGTCTAGCTTTTTAATATTGTACTGTTATATTAATAATTTTAATATTTCAAATACCCGCATTCAGTCAACACAAATATAAAATTTATTATACATATTTGATAGAATATATTTTTGGCTAAAGCCTCATAAATGTATTGATAAATCAATTCCATCAAATGTCACAATTTTAAACACTATTAATATTTACATTGCTGACTCTTTATGACTTACAGTATTATATGAAAATTATTTTAAGTGATTTTCGAGCAGTAAAAACCAAAAGTTTTTATTCTTTATAACGAAAAACTTATATTTGTAGATTTGTCTCCTAAAGACAATTATCTGGTGTTAGCATTTATAAAATTTATCTTTAGCATTTATGTTTTAAAACTTTTTGCAAAGAAAACCTATATTCCCTTAATTTTTATTGAATATCATTTCTCTCCCCATTTCTAAAAATGTGTCTGGTATTGCTTTTTCCACATTTGCCTCTGTATTATTAAATCAACTTTTAGTATTTCATGTAAGCATTATCTTAAAATGGTGTTATGAAGATTGCTTGTATAATTATTTTTCTGTCTTCAGCAAGCCAAGAATTATAGGTGCAATTTATAATTTAATAAATTTAGCCCAAATAATTTGGTTGTGTTCTCAGTAATCTACAATGTGTTTGGCTGTTTTATTAAGATAATTTTGTTAGTTCCTTAATGAGATTATGGAAGTTAATAGTTCTCCCTAGCTGTCCAATCATTATATGTGTATGAAGTAAAGAAAATCTCTTATTTAGGCAGTATCCCACTCTATATTATCAAAACCATTGTTCATTGACATAAATTGAAAATTGTACAAACTATTATTTAATAACTGACATATTTTATGAAGATGATGCAATAATGAACTTTTTATGTCCTATATGTTCTCTAATATGAGGGGGGGAAATGAGGATTTTCCTTTAGAGACAGAGAGGTGATTATAAAAGCCTTTTAAAATAAGGAATGTAAACCTGTCCTAAATTTCTGGTTGAACAAAGCCTAAATCTGACTTATGATGAAGCTGGCAAATTAGTAGTCTGAGGAATGAGTGGAAGACATCCTAAAGGTCAGTGAGCTTATGGGGGAAATAATTGTCACACAATGGAATACGTTTTTCTGTTCTTTATACTTGACATCTAAAATTATCTAGTTCTGATTGAATCTTGATGTAGATTTCTAAACCAGATTGCAGATTTTGACATATGTTTTGGACTTGATGGAAAAGTCACTTGAACATGCAATGAAAAAATATGCTTTAAAAAAGAGTGTAATTAGCTCAGTCATACCTAATTTATTAATGTTTGTAATTCAATGGTCACTGTGTTGTAGTAAAAATCTCCCTTCTTTTTGCTGGTAGTGATTTTGATGTAAATATTTGGGTAATATTGTATTCGTTTTGAAAGCATCTATTAAACATAACTATGCTAGTAATGGTTTGAAATTAGTAATACTGAATATAGTTCTTGTGATTTAAAGCAAAATATACTTAAGTATAATTAATCTTATTAGGTATTATGAGGAGGCTGTTTTAGGCTGTTTTAATTAGGGAGTATTTTTATTTCTTGATCAAAGAATCACAATTTGGAGAGTGGGAGCCCGTGATTTGGACTCTATGTTTTCTCAAAAGATGCTTTGTGAGCATCTTTCTACTTCTTTACTCCATATATGAGACCTATTCTTCCCAAGTAAGCAAAATTTTTGTCATAAGGGTAAAGGGTACACTTTAATTGCAGGTCACTTCTGTGATGAGAGCTAGAAAAGACATAATAAGATAATTATGGCCTCAAACTAACAATTAATTTTAACTCCATACCTGCAGAATCATTTCTTTCTTTTTAAAATTTTAACTATGCATTTTTCATAAACACTTGACTTAAAGCCATATAATTAGTTGCTTCTTTGTAAATAATAGGACTGACACTAATAAAATTGTTTCTGATTTTTTTCCTTTCCATCTTTTCTTATTTTTTAATAACCATTTTAAAACAAAGTGTGTAATTTATTACTCTTTTCTTAGGACTTGATTTTCTAACACTCTATAATTTGTTTTCTACTTCATTACTTAGGCTTCTTTTTAAACCATTTTCTCCCTTTTGCTATCTCCCATAGAATATGGTTTATATGACATTTTATATTTATACCTTTTTAGTGAAATACTAGGTGATAGATTTTACAAATATTCTACTTTCATTTGAAAATTATACTCTCCATATCTTGCTTGTAGAGTTCTTTGTAGCCACTGTTTTAAATTTGAAGAGCTAATTAATTTTATTACCACGATCTTTCATATAATGTTTCTTTTTATAATGACAACTTAATGTTTATTTAAAAAAAACATAGACCAATTATACAAGACTATCTGGGAAAGTTAGAAATAGACAAGAACCAAAATAGAAGATCCAGCCCAGACATAAACAAAATGAATGTTTGATGTAGCTTTTATAACATTGTATATTCACTGTACATTTGTTAATAAATATATATCACTATTCATTTATTTGTTTGTTTGTTTTTTCAGTGATCCAAGATTCATTGTTTATGAATTTATGTTTATGAACCCAGTGCTCCATGTTATACGTGCCCTCCTTAATACCCACCACCAGGCTCACCCATCCTCCCTCCCCGCTCCCCTCCATAACCCTCAGTCTGTTTCTCAGGGTCCACAATCTCTCATGGTTCAACTCCCCTTCCAATTTACCCCAATTCACTTTTCCTTCCCTTCCCCTAGAGTCCTCTGTTTTATTCCTTGTGTTCCACAAGTAGATGAAACCATATAATAATTGACTTTCTCTGCTTGACTTATTTCACTCAGCATAATCTCCTCCAGACCTGTCCACGTTGATACAAAAGTTGGGTATTCATCCTTTCCGATGGCTGAGTAATATTCCATTGGATATATGGACCACATCTTCTTTATTCATTCATCTGTTGAAGAGTATCTCAGCTCTTTCCACAGTTTGGCAATTGTGGACATTGCTGCTATGAACATTAGGGTACATATAGCTCTTCTTTTCATTACATCTGTATCTTTGGAGTAAATACCCAGTAGTGCAATTGCAGGGCCATAGGGTAGCTCTGTTTTTAATTTTTTGAGGAATCTTCACACTGTTTCCCAAAGTGGCTGCACCAACTTGCATTCCCACCAACAGTGAAAGAGGTTGTTGTTGTTGTTGTTTTGGCAGCAGGGTCTCTCATATTCTGATATAGACATGTTAGCATCTCCCACTATGGCCATGAATTTGCTAGCTTCTCTTTTTAAGATAGCTGTGTCTTGCTTTCTATATTTGAGGACTCTATCATTGACAACAAACAAGTGCCTGGGATTTTTTTTTAAGTGTATTGTGCTTTATCACTGTTGTTTTTATTGTTAACTTCGTGTTCATATTTATTTTATTCTGATATTAAAATTGCTATATTACCTTATTTTATATTTGCCTCTACTTATTTGCCTCTATTCTCAAACTTTCTATATTCTTTTATATTTTACAAGTATTTATTTTGTGGCAGTCTTCTCTGTACCTTGTTTACAAAGAGTGAAGACATATAGATGTATGTCAGCAAAACCTGAAATGTTTTATAAATATTTTATTGAAGTGAATGTATAAAGAAAATGCATATAAGATAACTATAAATTAATGAATTTTCACTAATCAAACACACCTGTGCCACCACACCCAAATTAAGCCACCAGATATTACCAGCTGTAGAAACATAGTTCATGCTTCCTCTAGTCAATGCCAGACCCTTCCTTAAGGGGAAACAACCACTACTACCCTAACTTCTAACAGCATATGTTTTCTATATTTTGCATTTATATCAATAGAATCACAGTATATACTCTTTTGTCTTTGATATCCGTTCCTCAGTATCATGCTTGTGAGATGCATCCATGATATGGATGAGTTTCTCCTCCCAAACTCTACATTTTGAAGCCTTAGCTCACAATGCAACTTCATTTAAAATTGGCCCTTTAGGAGGCAATGACAATTAAATTGAGGCCATAAGGGTGGGGCTCCTGTCCAATAGGATAGTGTTCCTCTAAAAAGAGAAACCATAGAACTTGCTGTCTCTTTACCATGTGAGGACATACCTAGAAGGCAGCCATTTGCAAGCCAAGTAGAGCACTCCCACTAGAAACTAAATGTTATTAGAAGATTGATCGTGGACTTAACACCCTCCAGAAATGCAAGAAATTTTGTTTATGTTGTTTAAGACACAAAGCAGTATGTGGCATTTTGTTATGTAAGCCCAAACTAACTAAGAAAATCCATATTATCACATAATGATTGCTGCTGTAGATTATTTCATTATGTGAATATGCCACAATTTATCCATTCCATTGATGGTGAGCATTTTGGTAGTAGTTGCCATGTTTTGGTAATTATGAATCATGCTTATTTATTTATTTATCTATTCATCTATTTATTTATTTATTTATTTATTTATTTATTTATTTATTTATTTATTATTATTATTTGCCCCAGGGGTACCAGTCTGTGAATCATCAGGCTTACATCTTTCACAGCATTCACCATAGCACAATCCCCAATGTCCATAACCCATCCAACCTATCTCTACCCTCCCACCCCTCAGTAACCTTAAGTTTGTTTTGTGAGATTAGGAGCCTCTTATGTTGTGTCTCTTTCCCCATTCCATCTTGTTTCATTATTTTTTCCCTCCCTTTCCCCATGACCCCCCACACTGGCCCTCAAGTTCCTCATATAAGAGAGATCATACAATAATTGTCTTTCTCTGATTGATTATTTCACTCAGCATAATACCCTCTAGTTCCATCCACATCATTGCAAATGGCATGATTTTGTTCCTTTTGATAGCTGCATAGTATTCCATTGTATATGTATACCACATTTTCTTTATCCATTCATCTGTTGATGGACATCTAGGTTCTTTCCATAGTTTGGATATTGTGGACATTGGTGTTATAAACATTCAGGTGCATGTGCCCCTGTGGATCACTACCTTTGTATCTTTAGGGTAAATACCCAGTAGTGCAATTGCTGGGTCGTAGGGTAGCTCTATTTTCAACTTTTTCTTGAATCTTCATACTGTTTTCCAGAGTGGCTGTACCAGCTTGCATTCCCACGAACAGTGTAGGTGGGTTCTCCTTTCTCCACATCCTTGCCAACATCTGTGGTTTCATGACTTGTTGATTTTAGCCATTCTGACTTGTGTGAGGTGATATCTCACTGTGGTTTTCATTTGTATTTCCCTGATGCCGAGTGATGTTGAGCACTTTCTTTTATGGCTGTGGCCATTTGGATGTGTTCTTTGGAGAAATGTCTGTTCATGTCTTCTGCCCATTTCTTGACTGGGTTATTTGTTTTATGGGTGTTGAGTTTGAGAAGCTCTTTATAGATTTTGGATACTAGCCCTTTATCTGATATGTCATTTGCAAATATCTTCTCCCATTCTGTCAGTTGTCTTTTGGTTTTGTTGACTGTTTCCTTTGCTGTGCAAAAGCTTTTAATNTTTTTAAAGATTTCATTTATTTATTTCACAGAGGGAGAGAGATCACAAGGAGGTAGAGAGGCAGGCAGAGAGAGAGCGAGGGGGAATCAGGCTCCCCACTGAGNTCCGCCGAGCAGAGAGCCCGATATGGGCCTAGATCCCAGGACCCTGATCATGACCCGAGCCGAAAGCAGAGGCTTTAACCCACTGAGCCACCCAGGCACCCTGTGCAAAAGCTTTTAATCTTGATGAAGTCCCAATAGTTCATTTTTGCCCTTGCTTCCCTTGCCTTTGGTGA